>OENM01000221.1:26636-109379 GCA_900239745.1 Rotaria magnacalcarata
ATATTCGAGTTAAAATGGTTCTTTTGAACAAATACCGACTGTATTGTTATTCTTGTTTAGAAAAAAAAATAGTCATCATGACTAGAAAGAGAAAACAAAAGTCAAAAATAATGTCTTATTGATTAGAGGTTCAATCAATGGAAAACGATGACTGTGTCGAATCGATTGACCTTATTTCAACTGTTGTGTATTGAAAACGAATTTTGAATAATAATTAATACATTATCCATTGAATTGAATTCATTGAAGTAAACATAATAGTAAATATGCTTTGTTTTGTTCGATATTTTAAAAAACAAAGATTGAAAACTATGAATTTAATCCATGTTTGTCTAAATTATTCATTTCTGATGTTTTTCAAGTTGGATGTTGTCATATAAAATGTGTCATATTATAAAATAGTCATAAACGAATAATCACAGAGTCGAAGTAGTTCCTTGTTTTCTTTTGCATCAAATGAAGACGATAAGAACTTCGTGATTCAAATCGTCGGCCACTTGGCCTTTCGATCTGTTTTACAGTGAAGAAGATCGACCTTTTCTCTCGCATAGATATGTGAAAATCAGACTTTATATCAGTCATGTTTTATACGAGAATTGTGACGTGACAAGCATTTGTATGCATATTAAGATATAAAAGAATGTCATACCGAAGAATTTCAGGCATTACACAAAACAAATTAAGGCAGTAGACTATCAAGTTGTTATATATCCGTTCTTTTAAAGATTTTAACACTTGAATTTATCCTTAAGATTGATTCAATTGAACCATATCTACTAAAAAAGACATCGCTTGATCGTTAGCAACGTGTTCTTTCTAATGGGAATTTGATGACGTCGATGACAATGTCGGTGGAACCGACACTCGGCATTTTGTTTTTTGATCATGTTGTCATCGTTTTGTTTCTACCTATACTATTCATTACGCTTGTTTTGATCAATCAAGTGTTAGTGGTGTTATAGATGAAACTAGTTAGTTAATGAAGAGTGAGAGCGAAAGAGAGAGAATTTGTCACTGTCGATATACTATTTTAGAAAAATATTGTTTAACGATAACCAATCCATTTAGAGCTATGTAGAAGAACTTATAGGAATGGAGGAAAATATATCTGTCTACTCAAGAATAGTATTTCTATTATCAGTATCATCTGTTTAATTGTTGTTGTATAGCATATGTTTCCATTCTTTTTTTTCTGAGTGTATAGTATGCGGTTAGATTGACTTCTTGGACAAGTTTTTAAGCTATTCTTTCTCAATTAGAGTTTGATGTAGTTTCAAGGAGAATATGTTTAAAATGAACGTTCTTTTTTCTTTTTTAATGAATACGCATATATTTGTTGTTACCATTAAATTGTACATAGAAATATTCTATGAGTAATATTGAAAAACTCTTCAAATTGAAAACGAAACCAATGGTACGTAGAATTTTCATGCTATATTCTTCACTTAAAAGAAATTTGAATAAAAAGATATACGCATATATATATGTATATGTCTCGCTTGACATAATTCTTTTTTATTGCTATTTGTCAACTACAACATCCCGACGAATAGTACAAACAAAATTTAATGAGGTATGTTTCTTACGTCATTTGAAATCTGTAACTTTTGGTTGTGTGACTATTGTTTACATCATATCTCTTATGCATAAAATAATTCATATAGAAATATCTGTCATGATTTGCTATTCTAATTCACTTAAAACCTTCTGCAATGATAGCTACTACCTGATATTTGATCGAAGGATATCATATTGAAATATTTGGTTATTATCGACGACAATAATACATGTTGATCGACTGTACTTACACAAGGTACATTGTATATATATATGCATGTATACATAAAAAAAGCGAGAGAAAGTAGAGGGAGAGAAATGGTCTCCATAAAAATAAATAAATCATATTATTGAGCAATATCAGTATCGCATTAAAGCCTCACTAATGGATTCGCTCTTATTTATTGTCATTTTATAAGTAATTTCTGTTTGCCAAGAGAAAAGAGCGACGAAGAATGACAGAGGACAAGAACAACAAAAATATATCGAGGTTTCTAATGTTAAAAGGTTTTTCTAAACAAGTGTTTTTTTATTTCTTTGGCTTGAAATGGTCACCACCCGCTGTTGTTTGTTCTCTTTGTGTTATTTTTTAAATCGTTTTTCTCACACATATGCACAACCGATTGGTCTCTATGACATGCACCCGTTATCGGTCAAATGCAGACGATTCGATACTTTTCAACTGCTGTTGCCGTTCAATGGCCCTATTAAACTTTTCCACTCATATCCGTTTGATCAATCAGATGCTACTAGTATACTTTCTTTTTCTGTTCGTCTCTCCACAGGGAACTACGTATCCATTATTATTGGCAATATGTTCTTCTGATTGTGCGCATATGAGCAGTGTATACATTTATGATTACACGATCAACAAATCAAAGTTATCTGATTTTCTCCCTCTCTATCGGAATGTACTACGTGTGAAAGATAAAAACCAATTGTTTTCTTCTCAAGTTATACAGGATTGTAATGAAATGACATTGACAATTATAACATAGCTTGAAGGAGAGATAGTAATAAAGCTACCTTTTTTCCCTTTTTCTTCTCATAAAATGTTCTTTGCGCACTAGTGATAACTCAACTTGTATGTTGTTTTATATTTTATAGAGTTTACCTGTCTAAATGATGTTGTTCACGAAGTTTTTTTTTTCGTGATGGTTTCTAATTACCCTTAGTCTATGTATGTATATGTGTGTGTGTGTGTGAAGGCCATAAAACAAGGTGAACTCACTGTATATATACGTGAATACAGGGCCAAAAGGCTAAATAATTCGACAAATGTATGTGAGGTGTGACACATGATTCGCTCTCTCGGGGATATGTCAATCGAGCGCGTCGTTTGCTGTATATGAGAAAGAGAGAGAGAGAGAGAAGATCAAGCAGCAACAAATGAAAAGAGAAGAAAAGCTTCCGTTCAATGAGCCTCATCTGAACATTAGATGACGTTTTAACGGCTAAATAGTTGCTTCATATACAAAGTGAGCGTATTGTGACTTTGCCAGTTGTTGACCATTTTGAAAATGACGACATATAAACGAGAGAACCATCGGGACGTACAATGGTTGGTTAAAAAAGAGATGACAGCTTCATTCTTTTCTCATGAAAAGCAAAACATAGACCATTTTATTTCTTTGAAAGAAATATATATGCATATATATTTCAATTTATTCAAGTTGAGACTGCATGTAAAACAATAGCGTATCAAACTTATCAATCACTACTTTTTATTATTTTCTTGAATTATATCAAATATCAATTGCATTCATGTTGATAATGTCATTTAATATGTTGTAGAAAACTCAAAATAATATTGTTTATTGATCATTTTTATTCTAAATACCATTTATTTTAATTCAAATAAAACAACAAACTTCTGGCATTGTTTTAAATCGACAAATAGTATTCACTGCATATAGCATATCAGCGGATAAAGACCAAATAGAACAGTTACAATAGTTCGAAATTTCAAGTTTCAATAAATGTGTAAAGTTCATTTACATGAACTTGATAATGGCGATAATAGCATCTCATTAAATGTACAATAGACAGTAGAGGTTCGATACAAATTATTAGGTTAAACTTAATCTGGTTTCGTGTTGATTCTCATTTATTTTATAGAACACAAAATTGAATTATATATTCGAATAGATCAAGACTGATTTATTGTCATAGTTAATTGTGACTTCATATCAAAATTTGAAAGACCAATTAATTTACTATTGAACCACCATTTATCCACACTAAAGTCAATCTAAAATCTATTTTAGTTATTGTACACTTATATCTAATACTAGTCCTTTATTGAAATACAAGACATACAGAAGAATTTCGATTCATTGTATAACCGCTTTTAACAGAGTAAGATTGTCATCTACAGAGAGTGCAAAATCAAAATTTCAATATTCCTCTTTTTTTTTCAATAAAAATGATATTTTGTTATAAAGATTTTATTTCTAATATTTATCGACATAAGTTTGTGAATATGAATCAAAAGAATCTAACTATTGAAGAGTTCGAAAAACATTTTTTGTGTTATATTTAATGCAATAACTTGTTTCTATTGTTTTGCTAACTATTGATTTATTGTTCAAAGTTGAGTAATACATGTTTTGTTATATTTGCCCTTGATAGAATTTAACATCTTCATAATTTTCAGATATTATCTTCGTTACTTCATCAGCATGTTCACTATCGCGTACTTCCAATACAACTTGTATCTATCAATACGAGAAAATAAATAATTGAACTAGCTAGTAAATTAAAAATTCGATTACTTGAACTGAAAACATATCAGATTTAAGCCAAGCTCGTTCATGATAAATATCTTTAACACTAGCACCAGCTGTACTAAATAATTTGCACATTTGTGCTAATGATCCCGGACGATCACTAATGAATTAGATAAAAAAAAACAGATTCATAAAGATTTTCGTGGAATAAAAATCTTGTTACCTGACTGTTAACCAAACTTTTACTAGACGTTTATCAGCAACAAGACCACGTTCAAGTACACGCCCGAGTACAGTTGTATCAATATTACCACCACATAACGGTATTACTACTCTAGAAATAAGCGGTCGTCTAATTTTTGTTTCTTTCATTTCGTCTCATCTTACTTTTTTCCTTTTAATTCAGGTAGTAAACCTTGTAGAATAGCTGCTAAACCTGCAGCACCAGCTCCTAAACACGATAGAATAGTTAGTTTAAAATTTAATTCAATAGATGAACATCAAAATTCTTTACCTTCAACCACAGCTTTTTCCATTTCAACCAAACGTAGTATAGCAATAGCAATATATTCTTCACTAAATTTTAACTAGTATTATTTTCTGTTTATTTTAATCGATACTAACCTTACAGAAACAACTTTATCAACTAACGGTGCAGCTGTTGCAAAAGCATTTGCACCAACCAAAGAAACAGCAAGACCATCGGCTAATGTCGAAAGACATTCCGTAAAAACAGGTCGACCAGCTAAAATAAACATTCAGATAGTTACAAATCAAAAACGGAAACTCATTTTTCGGATTACCTTTCCATGATGTAAGAAATCCCGGTGCACGTTCAGATTCAACGGCAATAACTTGTACACGAGGATTAACTGATTTAACCGCAACAGCTAGAAGTAAAAAGTAATATTCAATTATTAATGGATGAAAAAATTCATAGAAATTTATAATTAATTTACCAATGCCAGCTAAAAGACCCCCACCACCTAAAATAAATAAAGAAAGAAAAATATAAAGAAAATACTATTGATCCGTTAAAATTGAAATACCCGTTGGTACAACGATTGCATCAACATCTGGAACTTGATCAAGAACTTCAAGACCTAGACTTCCTTGACCAGCTAGAATATTTGGGTGATCAAAACTAAAATCAAGAAAAAAAAAATGAACACTTTCAAATATTAGTTCTCTTTACCCATTAACATATCGTAATTGAAACATTTTAGACAATTTTAATGCTACTCGTTTTGACTAGAATTAGCAAAAAAAAAATAGAGTAATTTTGTTTGTTTCTTTTTCTTTATTTATCGAATTATTTACTTCGGATAAATCCATCCCTCTAACAATAACAACAGCTCCGAATGATCTGCAATTGTTTACTTTCATAATTGGCGCATGCCTTGGCATGACAACCACAACTGGTATACCCAATTGTTGACCATGATAACAGACAGCTAAAGCGTGATTACCTGCACTAGCTGCAATGACTCCTCGACCTTTTTCTTCCTAATTATTAGCACAAAACAAAATCGGTTCTTAGTTCATAGCATCAAAACGAACAACAAACCGGTGGCAAAGTCATTAGAGTATTTCTTGCGCCACGTTCTTTAAAACTACCTGTATGTAATAAGAATTCTTTTTTCAAATACAAATCCATGCCAGTGACTTTAGATAGATGCGAACTCTACAGACAAAAGAAAATCTATCGAATTTTAGAGATCAGAATAAACACGCACTGTACATGGTGTTCTTTCAACACCAAATTTAATTCGATAGGCTGCAGCAGCTATTTCTTCGAAACGAAGTATGCGAGGTGTTTTCGGATCGCAACATTCATCATATAAATCATCTTCAGTGATTTCCAATGTTCCCAAACTATATTGTAGATTAATAGTAAGAACAATTTATTTCAATGGAAATAAATTAGACTTACTCAAGACTCTTTATTTCATGATCTAATTTTTGTTGACGTTCTTGTAAATCAGCAACAGATAAATATCGTTCATCAAGCATTGTCATGCGGCCTACCAAATAAAATAAAATTTTACTAGATTATAATTAAAATTAATTCTACTTTTCCCACTATTTTCACTCATAGTCATTTTGTGAAAAAGATTTATTTGCTTAATAAAATTTACGTTGCTATTCGAATATATATTATATGAAAATAAAATCTAAAAAGGGAGTTACATAAGTAGAAAAAGGGGTGTATACTCGGGCGCTTGACAAAAAAGAAAAAAAACTTGATGTTTTTACAGGCCAGTTAACTAGTTAAATAAATAGGTAAACAGATTATTTATACGTGGATAGTTTTTTGATTGTTTTTACATACCATTATGGTCAATATCAGGTTGTATTTCCAACATTCTATACAAATTTCTCACAATGTATAAACATGGTTATGATTCCTCTTGTGTATATATATATAGAGAGAGAGAGAGAGAGAGTATTCTATGAAATATAATATATTATCTATAGAAAAAACTCAAGTAGTAATCATCGAGGCCAAAAATCAATGGTACTGTTAGATCGAACAACTATACACATATTTACTTTACAAGAACGAAGCAAATGCAAAGAACAATACGCACACACCTTCTACTAATCTATATTATTCAATTTAGCTGAAACGAAACAAATTTGGTTTTTCGATGCAAAGCTTCCATATGAAAAG
The DNA here is from genome assembly GCA_900239745.1 of Rotaria magnacalcarata. Classification (NCBI taxonomy): domain Eukaryota; kingdom Metazoa; phylum Rotifera; class Eurotatoria; order Philodinida; family Philodinidae; genus Rotaria; species Rotaria magnacalcarata. The sequence continues at coordinate 33,597 of OENM01000221.1, forward strand.
AAATATTTTTGTAGAAGGCAAATACTCTTGTGTTCATATCATTATTTTATAAATAGATGCAAATTTCGATACAACTTTTCCTCCCTATGTTTTCACATTATTAAGTATAACCTAAGTTATTATTATTAACAGTGTTTTTTTGTATTGTATGTTTGTGTATGAATCGATGGAAATTTCTGGGTTCGATTTTTATCTTTCAATAAAATGAATATTAACTACGTAGCACAAAAAGAAACATACGTAGGAACGATTTAGTAGTAAGTAAAGCAATCAAAAATTCGACTATTATTGATCGAATTTCATAGATTGTATTATCAATATTGAGTGTTTTACTTGTTCGAATTAAAAGCGAACTTCCAGGGCAATCATTGCGACCGCCCGGTGGATGCGGTTTAAAATATCAACCACAATCTATAACTACTTTAGATTTCATCATATTTTTTCCATAATTTGTCATTGCCATTTTCTTGTGACCATAGCTAGGGTCACTTTATTTCACTTTAGTTATAACAATGTCATAATTACAATAGTATTTCTTGTGGTATAATTCGTCCTCGCATTGTCTAGCATTTTGTTTTCTATAATTGTAAAACAAAAACTGCAATTCAAATGATATCAGAGACCATGAAACAAGATTTTCATAAGTTTTCAATGTAACGCTTTTTCAAACATTTCGAAACAATCATATAGAGATCTTTTGAATGAAACCAATTATTTCAAAGAGATATTGTTGATGATATTATGTCGAATGAAATTTTCATTTACTATTGAATGAAACTTAAATAAATTACTGTAAATATTTTAAATCGTACGACAGCTTTGCACATTCTGTTTGATTCATATTTGTAAAATTCATGAATATGCTATTATCTCATAAAAGTACTTTGTGAATATTAATAACAAACTTTTCTCCTTTTATAAAACTTATAGTTTCAAAAAATTAAACAAAATTGTAATAATTTAAACAAGTTTGTTCCCTGATAGTTACAACATTCGCCAATTAATATTGCTTTCAACAAAACAAAATATCAACATCAATTCTGTCGAACCATTTCAGACTTGAGTAATTCTTTTACCGAGTTTGTGCATGTGCAATATTCGATAGAGTTTACATATTATATGGATTAAAAACAAAACATTCTCAAACTGGACTACTGTCTATCAACATGGATCAATTTTATTTATGAAGTCTATCTACTGAACATGGTAACCATGCTGATTGTGAAAAGCACTTTAGTGAGTATTTTCTGGTATGCGAGTGTTTACACTCTACATATCAAATGTAGTATCATGCGAAAACGCACTTTACAATCGCAGCACAAGATGAAAATTGAAGGATCCTTTTCTTGTATTTTAATTCTATTAGCTAAATTTCGACCAATCAGAAGTTTTAGATAATTTTCTATTGTTAGATAGAAATAAACAGAATCACTTCAAATATCTCTATATGAAAAATAAATGTTTTTTTGAATGTGATTTTAAAATAAATTTTTTTCTCTATTTGACACATTCAATCAGGTCTATACACCACAATATTGAGTCATCATGGATGGTATCAGTTTGATTCATATTTACTGGACGACTCGCATCAGCAGCAACTTTATAACAAAATCATTCCATTAGTTACCTTCACTGGTTTATTTGTCACCACTACAACAAACATCTATTTTAGTTATATTTCATTGATTTATTTGATTCGTTGAAACTAAAATTTATTCTAATTTTTCACGTTCCAAAGTTCAATCGCTTATTTTTAGATATTCCACAAAAAAACCGACAATGAGTTTTCAATGGACATTTCTGGCGACATTTCTCTATTGTGAAATAGTTGTTGTTATTACTCTTCTTTTGCCATTCATTTCACCCACGATGTGAGTATTCATACTTGTTCTGAAAGATATTTAATAAAAACAAACAACTTTATTTCATTTATTTCTAGTTGGCGAACACTTTTCAAGTCAAGACTTGTAATAACATTCTCAGCTGGATCAAAGTATTATTTTAATTTTATAATATGTATATTCGGCTTATTATTTCTCGGTAAAAAATGACGTCTCTGGCATAGATTTTATCTTTATATTTCTGATTCACTTAGATTCAATTCGTGAATTAAGAAAGTATTCTAACATTGATGCAAAAGAACTAACAACGCCACATAGTGAAGCACATGCACATATGAAAGAGTTTCGTTCACAAAGAAATTTCTACATTGCTGGCTTCGCTCTTTTTCTTTGGTTGTACGTAAAAAAAAACATATTAATCATTAATGTTCGATTAAACAATTGATAAATACTTCTAGTGTAATTAAACGTTTAATTAGTCTTCTATCGACTGTTGCACGTAAAATGGCTGATTCAGCTGCAGCACGTAAACAAGCTGAAGGTGCTCATCGTCATTTACAAGAAGCTATGCAGAATGATTCAAATGTAAGAAAATAGTTTGTTCAATTAAAAAATTTAATTTTTCTTTTGAAAGAAACCTAATCAACAAGAAAAATCTACCTCATCAGGTCAAGGATCAAATTCTATTGATCGAAAAGAATATGATGCTGAAATTGAAAAATATCAAAACGGTTTATGAAATATAGAAATAAAATAACTACATATACTCTAAACTTCTGGTTTGTTTTTTCTTTATTCAGACGCCATTCAAGCACGTGAAGCTATAGAAGTATTGCGTGAAAAATATGACACTTCAGTACAAGAATATGATAGACTTTGTAAAGAACATCAAAAATTACAAGTAAATTAGATGAAGTTAATTTTTATGAATTGAAATATTCTTTTTGAATTTCTTTTAGAATAAATTGGATGTTTTATCAAAAAACGAATCAACAAAGGATAAATAAACAAATATATTAGCTGACCTATAAACAATCGGCTATTTAGTTTTTTTTTTCGCATTCTGCTTTGGTTATGTACAAATTTCATGACTAGAAATCCTAGCATTTGTTAGCGTATCACTTTCACACGCGTTTATTTTTTCCTATTATTTATCAGTCTTTTTTCTTTCATTCATTCAATCTACACTCTTTTTCATACACATTTGAATAAGCGAAATAAATTATCCAAGAGAAATATATTAATTATTCTTTCTTATTTTTATTAAAAAAAATCTTCTAGAAGGAGTATTGACACAAGAAAAACTAACCATGTCGCAAACCACAAATGAGATAACAACAGCAAAAGTCGTAGTCAGAAAAGTGAATCCAATCAAAGATTTTTTGGCTGGTGGTGTTGGCGGTGCTTGTCTTGTTATTACGGGTCACCCATTAGATACAATTAAAGTATGTTTAAGTAAAATGACATTTCAAATACTCAATATTTGATTGAAACCAAAAGGTTCGATTACAAACACAACCAAAACCGCAACCTGGACAAGTACCATTGTTTACAGGAACATGGGATTGCGCGACAAAGACTGTTGCAAAAGAAGTAAACATATTATTTAAAGAAAAAAGATTGAGATAACGAATCTGGATTTCAATTTCTATAGGGTTTTACCGGTTTATATAAAGGAATGGGTGCGCCACTAATTGGTATGTATATTATTATGGCGAATTATTTTGAATTGAAATTCTCCGTTCGCCTTCATACAATTTCTATAAGTCTTTAAGATTAGAAACGATCTTTTTTCAGCATTGACGATACTCTTGATGAAATATCGTGCTTTCCCAAACTGTTGATAAAAAGAACAAGTCAGTAGACTTAAACTTAAGGTTCATCGAACGAAATATACTGCATGACTACTAGAATTTTCTTTTTTGAAGTTATACCATTAATGGATAATTCATTTTGAGTATATTAAATATTGACGGAAAAAAATCAATTTCATACTTGTTTCTTGTGAACTAAGATTACCATAGTGAGTATTCAATATCGGCAACAAAACATGTTCTAGTGGCCATGTTTCTGTAAGGAAGATCTACTTGAACATATTATTCTCATCTTGTAGAATGTTACTGTTGACACAGAACTAGATTTTATTTCTTTTTTGACTTTCAAGGTGTAACACCAATGTTTGCTGTATGCTTTTTTGGATATGGTGTTGGTAAAAGATTACAAACACCAGCTGGCGAAAATGATAATTATACGTAAGTAGTTTTATTGAGTTATTTTCTGTTTACAGTATATAATAATAATAATAATGATATTCACCATTAGTTTACCGCAAATATTTGTTGCTGGCATGTTATCTGGAGTTTTTACAACTGTGATAATGGCGCCAGGTGAAAGAATTAAATGTTTATTACAAGTAGGAAAATGAGTTTATTCAGATTTGATAAAGAATTTTCAGCAATTAAAAAGATTCAACATGCGGCTCATGAACATAAATATAATGGACCTGTAGATTGTGCTAAACAATTATATAGAGAAGGTGGCATTCGAAGTATCTATCGAGGAACAGCTTTAACACTCATGCGAGGTAAAAATTAGATTTCTTTTTAGTATAATCCATGACTTCAATAACATAGACATGATATTTAGATGTACCTGCATCTGGTGTTTATTTTGCATCATACGAATATTTAAAAAGAGTTTTGACACCTGAAGGAAAATCGTGCGTACAAAAATCATATAAATCTATATAGATCATTTTTGTTTTTATTTTTCCAGTCCTAGTGACTTGAGTGCATGGAAAACATTATTTGCTGGTGGCATGGCTGGTATTGCTAATTGGGCCGTAGCTATTCCTCCCGATGTACTTAAATCAAGATTTCAAACAGGTTCACTATAATTATTTCTTATGATTTGTTTGTTTTTTACTTTGTTTTTTCTCTCGTTTGAATGATTAGCGCCCTCAGGAAAATATTCTGGTATAGCTGATGTGTTACGTGAACTTATACGTACTGAAGGAATCGGATCGCTCTATAAAGGCATTGTACCTGTTATGTTACGAGCTTTTCCAGCTAATGCTGCATGTTTTCTCGGTTATGAATTAACAGTTAAATTCCTTGATTATATATGGCCACACTGGTGAAAATGAATCGTGTTTACAAAGCATTACCTCGTCGATATTATTTTTCATAAACATTTGGGTCAATTTTGTGACCAGTTTTCGATAGTGTCTTCTTTTTTTATGCATTCACTTTTCATAAGTTTAAATTCTGTTATTCTTAGAAGAAGAAAAGGTAGAGATCATTCCTTGACCTATTATTTAGCATAATTCTATTCTAAGAAACACTCTCTATATGGAAATATATAAGAATAAAATGAAAAACAAGTTTTAGAAAAATTAGATGAAATGAACTTGACTTTGTATTCAAGTAACATTGAAAAACTTTCCACTAAATTTATATTCTAATAGAAAATTGGATACAGTATTGAAAATGAAATTTTTATGCAAATAACAGCTTCACTTACATTTTGTAGATATTCTGTATCAAAAGATTTAATAATTTTTTATAGATTTATTTTATATAACAAAAAAAAAACATTATAAAACGAACACATTGAAATAGTCAAATAAACTTATTTATCTGATTAAATTCTCATTTTTTCTTTTTACAAATCTTTATAAGACTTGATAACTTGTTCAATTTGTACAAAACCATTCAGAAATGCTTGTTCATCAACATCATATTTTAAATAATGATGAAGATATGCTTTTTGACCGAATAACTGCCATGATTTGCTTACTATTCTATCGAGTGCAGATACTGGTGTTTGACAATTGCTAATCAATGATATATATTTTTCATAATTTAGATAAGATTTATCACGATAATTAAATACAGAATAATAATCCGACGATGGAGTGTATGATGAATAAAGCGTTGAATGATTAAAATATTGTTTTAAATCTTGATCAATATCGTCTTTATCATAGGAACGTGCCAAAAATAAATTTGCTACAGATTTTGTTCGTGTTTGATGAGGTTTTAATGACCAATTAAGTCCTTCGTCTAAATAAGAATTATTAATATACATTTGTGATAGATTTTTAATCAACGATGACCATTTATATGTACTAAAATCTAATGCTTGATCACTTAATTGTGGTACACAACGCAGTGTTAATAGTTTATAAAATGAATTTGGTAAAAGTGATTCTAATAAATAATTTATTTCGCATATGGAAGCATTTTTATTCGAAATCGGTTGAAGAAAACTACATAAATGACGAGTTAAAATATTATTCATATCGTGAATATTTGTTGGACGATCAAGACCAGAACAGGAAACAAGTTTTTTTGCATATTGTTGAAGAATATCATTTTCAAAAACAAGTAATGCGTCGGCAGAATGATAAAGATGTGATAGTGTTAATAGTGAATTATAATTTTGTACTACAACTTCACCACTTGTATAGGGAACAACAATTGTTGTTAAAAGAAATGAACGTGGTAATTCATCACGAATACATTCAACAACATAAGCACCAAGACCAGAACCTATACGAACATTGATTGAAGAGAAAAATCAACTGTTCTTGTTTACCTGTGCCACCAGCTAGAGAAAGTATCGGTAAAATTGCATCAACCCGATCAGAATTCTCTAATTGCCATCGAAGACTATTCAGAATATTTTCTTCAGCTAATGAACCATTTCGATAACCGCATGCCCAATTATTGCCGGATCCGAGACGACCTTTTTTTTTCAAATTATCGATAAACTATAAGATATGAATTTGAGTTATTCGTACGAAAACATCTCTCTCTCTCTCTATTATTATTTGAATTTGTAAGGAAGATAGTCGATGATCAACTAATCACTAATATAATTTGTAGCACATTAATCAGTGTTTTTAGGAATCAAAATTGAAACGTTCTTCGCTGTTGCTGATCAATCTAAATAATTTCTTCTCTTATGTTCGTTTATTTAGCTTAGATTTCATCATGACTGCGATGATAACATGCAAAATAGAAAGTCATTTGTAAACGAATTGAAACAATTTAAGTTAGAACTCAGGATTGCTAGGACTTCTATAAAGTATATACTTGAGAAAAACATAGGCAGTATGAATAGTACGATCGAATGGATATTGAATAATCTCGATTTATCTTGTTAATTGAAATCTTTTTAACTGAATACTGTGTATGTAGTTTGTTGTCGTATGAAAAAATTTTAATTTCATGAAAAATTCCAGTGAAATATTTAATATCTATATGCTAACATCGTAGGAACTAGTTCCTTTTAGGATTTTCTTTTCTGATTTCGAAATAGAAACAATCAGATTTTTTAAGTTAGCAGTTCTGCATGGAATAAAAGCTTTTCTGTTTCTTAAATCATTTCTTTTTCTATGTTGAATTAAACCTAAAACTTCTCTTAAAATGCTACCTTCAATAACACATTTTTTTTCATAAGACCAATGACGTTTTGATTGAGATTTTTCATTCATTAATTGATCAATAACTTTAAGTTCAGTATCAATAGCAAGTGCTCGCGCAGTAAGCTTATTTTCATGTTGAATAAAAAATCGATCCAGGGAATGACGAACATAATCATTAATAGATAAACGATTTTCTATTGATAATTTTGATGGATTTAAATGTGTAAGATTATCTTCAATTAATGTATCGAATACTCGTTGACCAACTTGGTTTCCACATTGACCAAGCTGAAGAACAATACATGACATCTGAAACAAATAACGAGAACGAAAAAGAAAATGTTTTATTTTCTTTTTTTATTATTTTCTTTTATTTTAATCATCCATTTGAAAATCAACTAGAAAATTTTTTCCTTCTAATTTTTCAGCTAAATAACGTTCGTAAATTTTCGGAATCTTTTTAAATTTTTCCATTTTTCTTTCCAGTTGTCGAGCTGTCAATTGATAATCATTATGATGATCACGAGCCATGGCGTCGTAATTTGTACCATGTTTTTCAATCATATAAATACAGAATCTAGATGAATAAGAAATAGAGACAATGAATTAATATTCAGTGAAACCTACAATCGATCTGGATCAGACATTCTCAATGATTTAACACGTTCTGTATTAGCATCTTTTTCAATTTCATCTCGAATGTGAACTTTTGTTGGTTTACGTTGCTTCTTCTTTTTTTCTGTTGTATCGATCATTGGTATAGATGGATAATCATTATTATTATCATCATCATTATCAGAAATTTCTTGTTGTTGTTTTATAAATTTTTCAAGATTTTTTGGATTAACTAAATCTTTTGTTTTTGGTATAGGAAACGATTTTTTTATATCATGAACAAGTGCAAATTCACGATAATTTGTTGGTACCGAAAGTTTAGCTTCCCAATTTGAACGTATCAATGGACAATGACGTACACGAACTTCACGTTTACGTTTTTCTTTTACCCACAGTCGTTTACGATTGACATCATGTAAATAGACTTTACCACGTTTACGACGACGAGTTTGTACCATTATGATCGATCTAAGAGTATACGAGAATAAAGAAAGAATTCGAAAGTAAACAAAGATTCAATTGAATCGTCGATCCTACATTTCCACATTACTTTATACATTATTCTTCTTCATTTACTTCTTATAGCTGATTAGTTAATATTAAAAATAACATCGATAATAGATGGCTCTGTCTAACAAGGACTTTTACGAAAGTTATGCAGAAACAAATTTTCGTATCATTTCTATACGATATTAAAAGATATATGTCTGAGTTCATCTTTAAATGTCTTTGTAAATGATTATTAGTAGTATCTAAATTTTGTTTTTGTATATCCAGTCCCTTTTTTTTATTGATTTATATAAACGGGATAGCATCATGATGATTCGATCGAAACAATCAAGTATTACTATAGATCGAACAACAGTAAATTTCTTTACTTTCTCAGATATAGTATACGTGATGAACTCGATTTTGTTTTTCGAAATATTAGACAACGATTGATAAGCTTAATTTTTCTATTGGTACTTTTTATCTCGTTCGATTTAAAATGAAAACATGAAGATATTGAATACATCAACATACTAATATGTTTCATTATACTACTTTGTCTGAATTCTTTTCATCGATACTCTAGTAAACCTACTCATGCGTATCATTTTGAGGAGTACAATGTATGTTTTATAAAAATTCAGGCATTTCAATATCAGAATACTTGTTTGTCTTAAATTTCAGATTTTTTAACAATAATCTAATATTATTAAAAATACGTAGTCTCTAGTGTACTTTTCACTATAGTATTTATTTTTTCTGAGTTTTGTAATAGATTTAAAAATCATAATAGTTAATGTAACATCTATGAACAGGATAGAATTTTTCTAAACACTCGAAAGCATCCAAGAAAAATGTCCAGAAAAAGACTACTGAAAGATAAGATAGATTTATAAATTCTAAGCAATTATAGAAAATCAATAAAATAATATTTTTTCTATATGCCCAGAATTCTTTCAGAACAATACTCATGTAAATTACATTTTCTGTGGAAAATAGATTCAAAGTAAGATTATATCAAGTCTAATTTTGTTTTCATAGGCAATCAGTGAATAATCACCAGGTTCCAACGTAAGGTGAGTGTTGTCTATGTGCTTGAGAGAGTACTGAGGCAAACGATGATGGGGCAGGTACTCTATTTGGACTATGTTGTAGTGCACCCATTGATGGGTACGGCAAAGGAGAACTGGGTGATGAATTTGCGCCTTGTAGCATGCGGTTCCATGCAAGATTAGCAGCTGGTTGTGATGGATAAAGCGATGATGGTGGTGGTGATGGTGATATTGGTCGCTGTGACGGCATTGGATTCGAAGGATTGTTAAGCATTGATGCTGATCCAAGATTCGCTTGATTCCTAACATTTCCTATAGCTGGATTATTTGGTGGCATCCACGGCGATGGTTGAATAACAGTACCAGGTGTTACTTGCATTTTACGGAAGATATTTGAAAGACCATTAGATTTCTGTGTACTCTCAAAATTTGCCCTTTTCCAAACATTATTAACTGCATTTTGTTCCTGTTGTGTCATTGGTGGAGTTGCACCTCGCATAGCTGCCCAAGTATTGTTTATATTAGGATTGTTTGGTGGAGGTGAACTACTTCTCATGGCTTGCCAAGCATTATTCAAGCTAGGATTGTTCGGTAGAGGTGGCGGTGGCGGTGGACTACTTCTCATGGCTTGCCAAGCATTGTTTATATTAGGATTGGTTGGTGGCGGTGGACTATTTCTCATGGCTTGCCAGATATTGTTTAAATTAGAATTGCTTGGTGGAAGACTACTATTCTTCATGGCTTCCCATTGCTGGCTAATATTAGATTCTGAAGCAGATCGCGGTAAATATTCCGATCCTCGTTTTGCTTTATCCCATACATTACTTAATAAATTATGAAGAGCAACTGGAGGCTCTTTCGGACGATTTAAATCAAGTTTAGGATAATCTCGTGGATGAGGTAATGGACGTCTATCACTGTTATCATCTTCTGAATCTGTAACTTCGCGACAAACAAGACGACGACGACGACGACGACGACATGAAGGAGAAATAATCGTAATTTCCGTTGGATCAGATTGACCTTGTTTTAATAGATAATATATTTTGCGTCAATATTTTACTATTAGAAGGATACGACTTACATCGATAATAATTACTAATAGAGTCAGTTCGTTTTAATGAATGCACATCAACACCAAAATGGTTTAAAATTGTTTCCATCGGAACATTTTCTATCCAAAATATTGCTAGACTTGTTGGCAATTGTTATACTTATTAAAAAGAAACAAACCTGGTACTTCATACACAACCGGATTGCGGTCAACGATGCTTGCATTTATTTGTGGAACGCAATTTAGTGTGATTGATCCAGGTTGAAAGATAGATTGATTACCTAATGTTGGTGTAATATTCTTTTGAATACTAATTTATTCGTATATAGTTACTAGGCAAAATTGTACATACCGATAATAGTGCACTTATATCATTATTAAAAAGTGGTGTTGAATGTAGCTGATTGCCAGTATATGGAAATTCATAAACTGGACTACTTGCCATTGATGTCAGATAGTCCATGCTAATGTTAAATATACTTCACCTATTCGTACTAAAAAAAAAATGAATGAATAATATGTTGAATACGAATGTGCACACTAGCCTTGTATTCACGTCTACCTCAATATGACCATGAATTTTGATACGCGTGGCCAACTTGCTCTCTACCGACAAGGTTTCAATTCGATAATATTAAAGAAACTCATCTTTATTTAATTGATAGACTGAGCAATAACGAAAGCGATACGTTGGACAAACGAATGGTTGTCTTTTTCAGTTGATGATTACTTTATTATCAAGTACACAAAAAAGAAATGATCAATCGATAGGGTTCATCGTTTTTTAATCCGTTCCACTCGAATAAACATTTGTAAAAAGGAGAAAAAAATCGCAACAGTCAATGAACCTTGTTCTTTCGCTTATTATCGAAACAAGAATAAAAAGGACACAAAAATAAATTACGTAAATAAAAACAAAACACGGAATTTAAATTAGTTACCGACGAAGAGAAAAAAAATAAATATTGGCTTTGTTTATTGGATTTATATACATTGATCACTGTTCAACAAAATCAATTAAAAAGATCATCAAGCTCTGAAGATGCACTTTTTGCAGGTGTCGTATGCGATGGTGTCATAGAACCTCTGATTATAGTTGAGCCTGCTGGAGGCGGTGGTTGAAACAATGCTGCATTACTTGTTGTTCCTGAGTTAAAATAAGGTGATGGCATTGACGGTTTTGTAGCCATTGAATTCATTGGAATACTTGTTGAAGTTGTTTGTGATCGTGGAGCAAGTGAATTGATATTATTGAGAAGACTGGATGTTAGATCAGTAGAGTTAGACGATGAAGAAAAATTCAATGTTGGCCGCATCTGTGGTTGTTGGTATGATGATGATGGCGTGAGTAGTGGTGGTGATGCTGCTGCCATAGTTGGCCGTGTGAAAGATGGCATCGTGTGAGAAGTAGACATACCAGAATATGATTGTGATGGTGCATGTGGATCAAATAAATTACTTGTTAAATCTTTATAAATTGCTGAAGATGAATTAGATGATGTTGGCGATGATACTGTAGGTGTCATAGCCATCAATGGAATATTTGAATTTGTATTAGCCGATGATGACATAGGTATTTTACGTCCAGGTAATATTTCACCTTGAGTTGACAAACGTTGTGTTTGCTCACTTTGACGCATGATACGTTCTTTTTCTTCTAATGTTAATGTCTAATGTATAGTTATTTTGAATAAAAAAAAGTATCAAATGGATTATGAAAATTTTTACTTTTTTCACTAATGAATTTTCTGATGGATTCGGCTGATTTGATAATGAAACTGATTTTTGATGTAATTTCGGACTTCCATTAGATGCATTTTCATCAAAAGCGGTTGATAGACTCTTATTTTGTGCCACTTCAGAATTAAATCCATGACCGATCATAAATTGATCTATCTATAGAGGACAACATCTATAGAAATATTTTTCAATAGATATTTTGATATTTTACCATTGAGCATGAGCTTTGATCAGCATGAAAATCCGTTTTTGATGAACCTATTGGGATAATAGGTGCACTACAAGAAACAATGCCAATAATATAATTATGCAACAATTCAATAGAACATATTCTTTTGTTTACTTAGGTGCTTGTTGGGAGAGTTGTTCAAGCTTTTTGCGTTGTTCTATTTCTACTGTTTCCAGCATATCTTTTATTGTTGACATATATGCGTTGAACTATAAACAATGAATAGTTTAATTTTATCCAACAAACAACTAGTTGAATCTACCTGATTGAGATTAAGACTTGTTTCAATTGAGATTGGTATTAGAAAAGGTATAATTTTTGTTGCAAGTATTTCACGTGGTAAACCACCAGCCTTTGATGATGACATGGCAACTTTGATAATACCTAATATTGCCATAAGTACAGTTGGTTCACGCGATGGTATTGATTGGAGAAGTGGCAAAACCTCATCAATAATAATCCATTTATCTAATGATTCAACTAATTTTCCGAGACATATTAAACAATTAACACGAACCTTAAATAATTAAATAAAAATAAGGAGAAAAAAAACACATAAATATATTCAATATTATTACTTACTTACACTTAATGTTATTGTTTCAAAGCAGATTTTTTTTACACGAGGTAATATAGCATATTTCATTGCTTGTAAATCAATCAGATGTGCAAATGATGGAATGATTGCTAGGCAAAGTTCCTAGAGCAAAGTCATAGAAATCAAACAAGAAATTCTCATTTATATTTCCTGCATACTTGAACTTGTGTTGATTCAGCATCTAATGCATTATAGACAACAGGCAAAATATGTTGTTTAATATCTTCAGCTGGAGTTTTTGTTAACATTAATTTCATATTACGCATTAAAATTAGTAATGTCTAGAAATGAAGTTTATAATTGAAAAAAAGAAACTAAACACATGAATTGTTTTACCTGCATAAAACAGCCCGATGCGCCACTTCCCTAGATAGATAACGAAGATGATTGAACGTTCTTAAATGGTCTGTTGCTTACCTGAGCAGGTTTTTGTATTTTGAAAACTTGCTTAAGTTTAGGAAATATGTATTTTCGATATTCATCATTGCTAGCTTTTTCCTAACAAAAAACAAATAACACAAATAATCAATTTATAAATCAAGTGTGCTTAGTGAATTACAACTGAAAATTCTTACATTTTCACCCAAAACAATCTTAGCTATGCAACGAAAGAAATAGAAAATGGTTGCCTGTGAAATTTGAGAATGTTTTGATTAAATTTCTTCGATGAATAGAACTTTCAAAATATGCATATTCTGAATATTATCTATCGATAATCACCTGTATATGAGAAATGTTGTATCCCGATAAAATTTAGTTCGAATATTCTTAAAACTGAATTCACGAGCTATTTTTCATCGATGTCAATGTTCAAACAGCTTAATTTTTATAGTTTTTTTTTTCGGAAATACTTGTTCATCTATTAGAGATAATAATTTAGTGAGAAACTTATTAAACACCTTGAAATATATCTGAAAATCAATTTTTTAAATAAAATACACGATAAAAATCATGTCAATATATAGAATGAACATCTTTAAGAAAAAAGAAGAAATTGTCAACCTACTGCAATAAGAAACATGTTCGGTAGAGCAAACGGAATCATTTCAGGATTAATAAATTCAAGTTCCAACGCCGAAGTAATACGTTGTAAATTAACACGCTTGAAAAAATTTTTAAAATAGCAATAGCGAAATTATAGATTAAAGAATTAGTTACCATTGGTAATTTATCAATCACTTGCGGCAGACTTTTGTAAAACATTGATCTTTGAATATGATCAACTTGAAATAATGAATCAAGATATTCCAATGTTTTTACTGCAACATCTTGAAAAAAAGGTACCTAAAAGTAAAAGAAAAATTTCATGGATATTTCTTCTTTCTTCGAGTTATCTACTTTTGAAAATTGTTCTGCATCTGGTCGTAATTCAGGTTTTGTACTGAGTAACATTTTTACATGATCACACGCTTCTCTTGGTAAAACAGATAATTTTGTTGTATTAAGCATTTTAAGTTCATCAGACATTTTTATAAACGCAGAATAGTTATCATGACATTCATATAATGTTCGACCACGATTATACAATGCATACATTAGCATACCAACTGAAAACATATCCGATTGACTATCGTAACTTTTGGTTGTAAAATATTCAGGTGCCATATAATCAAGTCTTGGATTGAGTATAGGAGAAATATTTCCATCATAATCTCGAAATGGATAGAGTGCCTAAGAAATATAATTAACAATATTTATTAGCTCATACAAACAAGATGAAATATTAGAAATTTTTTACTCCATCAGCTGAACCTTGCACAGATAATTCAAAACCAATTAGTTTCCATGAACCATTTGAATTGATAATAATTGATTCCGGTGATATGTTTCGATGGAGCAGTTTAACTTCATTGTGTAAAAACAATAATCCCTCACAAAGCTATTTTTGTGAAGAATCTCATAATGATTAAAATTTTTATCTTTAAAAATAAATCTAAGTATACCTGAACAATACCGTAGCGAATTTCAATATCATGAAGTTTATAATCTTCAAATTCTTTTGGGATTGGTTGAGTCATATTATCATAACAGCCGAGACAATTAGCAACACTAGCAAAGCAAGATTCAGTTGCAAATGCTAGACTATCTCTATATAAACAACGAAATATTCATTTATATATATATATATATATATATAAAGAGAAATTATGATGAAAGCAAACCGTGATTCTTCTAGTGGATGTTGAAGACTTAATATGCGAGGATGTCTTATCTTTGCTAATTGATGTACACCTAGAAAATATATCATTTGTATTGATTCCAACAAAAAAAGAAAGAAAACTTTAGAACAAATCTAAAACCTTTTCTCATTGCTTCAACAATTAATTCACGATCTTTTTTTGAATATTTATCCAATAAACGTTTTTCAAAGACAAATACAGCTGCCTCCTAAATAGTCAACATTGATAAATTTATTCGAGTCTGTAGGAAACACAACACACTTGTTTGGTCGTACGTTTAATTGCTCCATAAATCTTCCACATAAGTCCTGGACCAGCAGATCCGAGTGGTTGAACGAGCTTCAAAAATGAAACAATCAATCTTTTATTTAAATACTGAAAATGTTCTACTTCAAATTCTCGAGTAACTAAATTGCCTGGTAGCACATCCTTAAGCATTTTCTGTCCACCATGAGCTGTATCAACCATAGATTTAACAACAACATTTTTTACTTGATCACCATAAACTTTTAATTTTTCAAGGTACTCCATATGACCAAATCAAGACAAACCCGACCAAATAAAACGAACAAAACAGAACAAAATAATAGTGATCGAAGATAGATTTTTCTTATTGGTTAATAAGTAACGCCATCTATTCGTCTATTATCTTTATTTTATCAGAAACATGACGCTCACAGTTTAATAAGCTTTTATTAATTGATTATAAAAATCAAAAGTCATTGACTTGAAACAGTACTTTTCAAAATCTCTACGAAGTAGAAAAATAAAATAATTTCTTATTGGTTCATTCGTGTTGCGCGTCGTCGTTTTGTTTGTTTGTGTATTTACTAGAATTTCTTATTTAGTTACTCAATAGTCATCAACGCTTGCAAAAACAAACGTTCAATCTTCTGAGTTTTCATTTCAGAGAAATCTTTCAAGGAAATTATTTTATTGAAATCATATTCAGCGACATTTTTATTGTTCTATTGATTGAAATTAAGCATTTAGTTTCAATTACATAACAAATCGATCCGTTTCCTTTGTAGGAGAAAACTGAAACATCACGTGCTTTTATTTCTTCCCTTTTTTTTGTTTCAATGAATTTGCTACGAAGATTATTTCTCATTCTACACATTTCTTTTAGTCATGCTTTCTTCATTGTGCTAAACAAGTAATAACTAGAAAATGATCAACGAACATAGTTCTGCGCAAGCCAACACACCAGCATCTGCCAATATGCAGTACGGTTATCCAACTAGTAAGAACATAGTTGAATCTTAACGATTCATAACATATTTATTTAAGATCATTATGATATGATGAGCATGGCACCAATGCAAAATCCAAATGATGTTTACTCGTATTATCCCCCAAGTCTTTATCAACCATTTGGTGCATTTGATGATCATAGTCAATGGGGAACCGCTGATACATCAGGAAATGTTCCGCAGCATCCACCTGGACCGATGCAATTTCATCCTCAAATGTATACACCGTCACCTATTGATATGCCTAGAAGTCCATTTGAATATCCTGCACCACATCATGCCTATCCACATTATCATCCAGGTTTTACACCTTCAACATTTCCTGGGCCACCTTCCACAGGTACATCAGCCTTTGATATGTCATGGAATCCACATAGTCTATCAATGCAACAAATGCAAGTTGCAGCTCAGCAACAAATGACACCAATTGGCGCTGGACCAGTGTCAAATAAGAAAATATCAGTTTATGATGAATACCCAGCTGGTGGTGTTGGTGATATGCTCGCTCAACATATGAGTGCCGTTGATTTAGGAAATAGTGCAAATAATGATGACACACATAATTATGACAATGGAGCCAAGGATAATACACTGCATGTCAATGCACTATCATCTAAAGAACAGCACCAACATTATCAATCGAATAGTAGCAATCTTTCATTATCATCACGTCCGTCTCAAGTACCCTCATCTTCTGTGTCAAGCGGTCCAAAATCATATGCATCCGTTGTTTCATCCGATACTATAAACACAAATAACAATAAATTGACTCAACCTATTAATAATATACCTGCTCGTTCAACAGTACAATCGTCGACAAGCGAACGTAATAATACGACATCAAATTTTTCTAATGACTCTAATAATTCACGTTCGAATACGAATGTGCGAGGAAATAATAATAATAATAATAATAATAATAATAATATGAATAATTATTCCCAACAAACACGTAACGGCTCAAGTGGATATAATTCTCGTAATCAACAACAACAGCAGCAGCAGCAGCAATCATCCGGCAGTGGAAGCTTTCTAAATTGGACGAATAGTAGTTCACCATCGAATTCTCGTGGTAATAATAGTAATACCTCATCAAACTATTATAATAGTGGTTCGTCAAATTATTATGATCGTTCATCGTATTCGCAACAACAACAAACAGCAACATCATCAAATAATAATACTAATAAACGATCAAATTTAAATTATCAACAAAATTATTCATCATCTCGAACAACAAGTAATATGAGTAATGGTAGTGGTGCATCATCAGCTATCGGGCAACAACAGCCATTGTCTGCCGCTAATCAAGAGTTTCTTGACAATCTTAAACGAAATCATCAATACAATCCAAAAGATTTTAATTTAAATCCTAAAGGAGCAAGATTTTTCGTTATTAAATCAGTAAGTAAACAACAATAATAAAATTGATTGGAAAAAGTGCGTTATAACACTAGTACATAATTAATTAGTAAATAACTATTTAAATATTAAAATGCAATTAAAATATGCCCCTAGGTGTGTCATGAAATAGTGTTTCCAAAATAGACATAGATAAATATCATGTTTTGTATATTGAAGAGAAAAAACGACTTGGAACTTGATATTTGTATTGCGTTATAAATATTTCACTAGTACTATATCTACATATAGTACTATACTAATCAACCAGTGTTAACGACTAAACGTTGAATCAGTATTCTATGCACTCTAAAAATCTTTTTCGTTTGATGAAAAATTCAACGATAACACTTCTGGGTTCGTTTCAAAACTTGTGAAAATCTCTAAAATAAAACAAAAATTCTCCGAAGATTCCATCTACATGATATATTTCTATTTTCTAAAGTATATTATCCTAAGATGAGTTTAGAAAACATTTATTCTGTTCAATAAAATAAATCTAAAAAATTAATATTCATGTTTAGTATTCCGAAGATGATGTACATCGATCAATAAAATATAACATTTGGTGTTCAACTGAACATGGAAATAAACGTTTAGATGCTGCCTTTCGTGAGCGTGAAGGAAAAGGACCAATATATTTATTTTATTCTGTTAATGCGTCGGGACATTTTTGTGGTATGGCTGAAATGATGTCTCCTCTTGATTATGAACATCAAACCGATGTTTGGCAAATGTCAAATAAATGGCAAGGCAAATTTGAAGTTAAATGGATTTACGTTAAAGATGTACCGAATCAACAATTTCGTAATATACGTTTGGAAAATAATGACAATAAACCAGTAACAAATTCACGTGATACACAAGAAATCCCATATGAAAAAGGAAAATTAATGTTAAAAACTATGCATCTGTATCGTGATAAAACATCAATATTCGATGATTTTCAATATTATGAATCAAAACAAGCAGAAGAGGTAGTTAAAAAACCTTCTACTAATGACTTTATTAATACGAACCCACGAGGAAATAATAACAATAAACGACAATATTCATCCAATAAAACGCCAACCGATCAGCAGCAACAGCATCAAACTGAAGATATAAATAATGAAGACATACAATAAAAAAAAATATCAATATGCACGCGATTTCCTTTTTCTTTTTTTTTTAGACTACTAATTTATATTCTCTCGTTTTCTACGCGGGGAAGCTCTTCTTTTTCTTTGTGTGTGTGTGTGTGTGTGTGTGTGTGAAGTTTTTAGTAGGCATCATTCATCACTCTCTGTTTCTGCGTGTGTATATTTGGGTACGAGGTTATTTGTTTGTTTTTTTTTTGTTTCATTCTAACACATTGTGCTAACACCACACTGCAACAACAATCTATTGTTGTTGTTCTTGTTGCATGATATTCTTTTGTTTTTGTTGTTGTTTGTTTTTCTCAATGCCGAAACAAGCTTATTCATTCTCATTTATATGTTTACATTTTCATGATTGTTATTGTCTAAGCTATTTCACATTATATTTCATCTTGCTTAACAGTTTCTTCGTTTCTTGTTTTTTCCTCTGTTGTCCCTATAACATTTCACTTATATATCCTTTATCCGCGTGCATGATGATTATCTTTGTTTTCTTTTTCTTTTTTTATTCAACGTCGTCATTCGATTGCACACATAGTTCTTTTTTCTACTCTTGTATGCGTGTCGTCATGCTTTGTTGTTGGCTTGTTTTCTTTTTGCAAGAGAGTTCTATTATATAACTTTAAGAAAAAAAAGAAAAATCGAAGTACATGATGAAAGAAAAACCGAAAAAAAAACAAGTTCGATTTTTTCAGGATTTACTATGCATTTGACTCTTGAATTCGCGGGTGGTGCTGAATTACTATTTGGAAAACAAAAAAAGCATTCAATCGATTTACCGGAAAATAGCTCACCATGGACTATTCGAACATTACTTGTATGGATACGTGAAAATCTTCTTCGTGAACGTCCAGAATTATTCATTCAAGGTGATTCTGTACGGCCTGGCATTTTAGTTCTCATAAACGATACTGACTGGGAATTGTTCGATGGTCTCAATTATCAATTGAAAACAAACGATAATATTTTGTTTGTTTCTACATTACATGGTGGATAAAATTTGTTTTTATTCCAATACATAAATATATAAATATAAAGAGCTTTCATTGCAAGAAAAAAACGTGTTGCCAACAAAAAGATAGAAAAGAAGGCAGCAAAACAAACATTTTAGCCGAGTAGAACTTTTTTGAATTTATTAGTCATGTCTTTGGTTGGTATTTCTTCTGTATCATCAGAATCAGATGATGTCATTTCAAATGTTGGCGTTGATGTACATGCCGGCGAGCATAAAAATTGAAGTAGTGGTAAATAAAATTTACCACAAAAATCTACAAATTTGATATTTTTATGATAACTTTCGAAGTAAACACCTAAGTAATCAAAAGAAAAAAAGATATTTAAACGAAAAATAAAATTTAATTGCTTCTTATCTAACCTTTGCATTTGGGATTTAGGCACGATTTAGCCGCATTTAAATATCCAACAAGACTTCTTGGTAGTGTTCCATCATTATAAGGTACTCGATGAAGTTTGATTGTTCTAGCAGCTAATTCTTTTAATGTAGGTACAGCATATGTTAAATCTCGAACGAAACGTACAACAAGTGGATTATTTCGAAGACTTAATTCTTGTAAATCGAGACGTATTATATCTGGCGGTAGAGCACTAAACTGATTGTTATGCAATGAAAGTGATTTTAAACGATTTAAATCTAAAAATAATATTTAGACAAAAGTTAAACAGGAAATGATCGATGTCGTTTTTCTCTTACAAGAAATTGAACGTGGTAATGTTCGTAAACGATTTCCACTTAAATTCAACACAACTAATGAACGCATAAAACCGATTGAATCTGGAACATTACCAATTTGATTGCCACCCAAATAAAGAATTTCAACTCTAAAAAATTTTGAAAGAAAAATGTTCTTTGATTTTTTTTATTGATTTTCTAACTTGTTTAACGTTTGGAATAAGTCAGGTAAAAATGTGATTTGATTTGAACCCAAATAGATTTCTTTTAAACTTGATATTTGAAATAATTGATAAGGAAATTGTTTTAGACGGTTTCCTCCTAGATTAATAACTTCTAATTGTTTTAATTGTTCGAATTCTTTTGGTAACGAAAAATCATCGAGTGCATTATTTTTTAAATATAAATTTTTTAAATTTTCCAATAAAGATATTTCAGATGGTAATTGAATCAATTGATTATTTGATAATTCTAGTGTTATTATTGATCGAAAATGTTCTATCTGTGATGGAACAGTCAGTAGCATATTGGAATTTAATTGAAAATTTGTTATACGATTTGGATTTTTAACAGAATTAAATAAATCATTTACATCAAGCGTTGAAATATTTCGATGAGAATAATCCATTGTATCATTGAAAGTTGTTTGTGAACTAAAATTCAAAATAATTATAAAATTTAATTCAATTAAGTTGTATTTTATTTGTTTTATTAATCCTCATTTTAACAATTAATACCTATCATTCAAATTTTCTTCATCTTCATTGAAATCATCATCGAAGTCATAATCGCCGTCATAATCATCACTAGTCGACAATGTTGCTGATGCCATTTCTTTTCCTCAGCAAAAGGATTTATCTGTAATAGGAATAAATAATTTTTTTAGCTCGCTATATAATATATTTGATTGTAGGATGGACAAATAGAAAAAGAAAACGAATATTTTTTTGACGTTCGGTAGAACCTCTACACAAGTAGCTCGATGCAGCAGAAGCAAAATAATAATGATAGTGATGATACTTTCAATACATTTTATTTGTATATAAATGCATATGATATGGTTTGCACTTGCTTTTTTCTTTTTCATTCGCCAGTCGACAAACGAAAAAATTGAATGATGTACTCTTAATCATTGAATTGCATTATTTTATCATTGAAAACAAAGATAGTACTAAAAAAATGTCGAGTCATATGTCAATGCAATAGTATAGGTCTATATCTGATCTTTTTAATTTTGTTTTATTTACAAACACACGAGATCAGCTAACCTAACAAATAGATAATATTCAAATAGAAATCAAAGGCGCACCATACATTCACCGGATGGGACAACGTATGGTGCGATAAAATGTACTTTTCTTCAATAAATTGAGATGTTTTCGAGAAAATGTGTTATTCTACCGATTTTTATCACGACGAAGAACAACGAAAGGAAGAGAAAAATAACTATTAAAAAACGAATCGAAGTAAATAATCCTTTGGTTGTATAACAATCGACAGAGTTGTTCATATTAGTAAGACCAATAATGGAAAATGTTAGGTCAAAGTACACAACGGTTTGCATATCTCAAATAAAAACGTTCTCCTCGAAAACGAAATAAAATCTAGAGGAAGACAAAACAAAATATGATACCTATTTTGTACTAACGATTGATCTCATTCGCATTTTCATTCTGTCTATATATGTCATCATTGTAAAGATTGAAGAAGAAAAAGATGATTTTACATCTATTTCTCTCCAGGGGTATACTCTAGTTTGCAATTTGTTTTTCATCAATTTTTAGAAACTGTAGATATTCATTGATGAAAGGGTCTATGGAGAATATTCGAGGACGTATGCAACAATCAAGAAAATCTATTCGAAACAGCAAAATAATTCTATTCATATTTGAATGATTTAATTATGAATTCAGTTAATCAACAATTTGTGTCAAATATATTTTCTTTTTGTATTTGAAATTTTGAAAAAAATTAAGTTTGAATGAAATTAATATGAAATAAGATCTTTTTGTTTTATGTATTAACAAAGAAAAGAAAAGTAATAACTTTCTTTTGTTTTCTTTTTCACGAAGTTATTTATCTATTATTATTATTATTATTATTATTATTTTTATGAAATATACATTTAAACAAATGATTCTTTATCAAATGAACGACGATTTAATGCATCAAGAACATCTTGTACACTAGGATAATAATAAAGTCTATTATTATGCTTTGCTGAATTGTTATTATTTGTAATTTGATCAGTTGTTACTGATCTCGGTAATGTATAAGATCGAGCTGTTGAAGCAATATCTGATGCATTTATAGTAGAATTTCGTTTTGTTGTTAATACATAATGTTGTTGTTGTTGTTGTTGTTGCTGATATTTTTTTGGACGCGCAATGGCTGGATTTGAATTGTAATTAGTGATTGGTGCTGGGCGTTTTATTGAATTTCCATTAGTTGTTTGATGTGGTGTTGATATAGCTGAGGATGCCATTGTACTAATATCAATGGATGGAAAATCATGATCAATTGGTTCAAACTGATAATCATTATGTAAAATTGTACTAGCATTTTCGCATAACATTCGATTATTGTTATTCATTTGTTTCCAAGTTTCATCACTATCATTCTCTTCATGATAAGAAGTGTTTGTTGCTAGAAACGAAATAAGAGAAAAAATTTGTTTTAAGAGTCTCTTCAATCTGACAGCGTATGTTTATGCACAAGGAAAATAGAACGGTGCTGCTTGAAATGTGCTAAATCATCTTTCAATTCGTTGATGAATAATACTGATTCTCGATTCTTTCTCGTCTGTCAGTTTTCCGTTGTCTAGTAAATCTCCTGAGAGATATAACACGCGCATGGTGTCAAACAAATTAAAAAATAAAAATAAAATCCAATATTCTGCTATTTATTTCACCAATGAAATTGTAGATGGAATAGTTAAGGTCTTTTCGAAAAGAAAAAGAAATGAAGTCTAAGAAAAATAAGAAAATAAATACCAGCATCAGTCAACATTGTTTCTCTTGAATTCATCATTGATGACAATTGACAACGAGAACAAGAGTTATGTAGCCGTGAAAAACTTGTCGAACGAAGTGCTGTGTGTAAATGATGATGATGATTTCTAATAGCGATGGAATTTAAGTTGGCTGATAGGTTATTATTTGTTGGTAAGTAACCGAAATGAACGTTGTTTCCAAGCTGAAACAAATAGCAAGAAAAATAGCTAAAAGAAAATGTTTACATATCTAGACAAATACGACAGGAAGAATCTCTACTCTCTACTCATTTTTCTTCTATTTCCTTTTTCGTTCTGAATACTATAGTTTAAAAACTAACACTCTAATATTACCTTTATATTTTCTTCGCTTTATCTTTTTCATATAATTATAACAAAGAATATGAGCTCGCCTTTTGTTATATATGAAACATTTAATTATACTTCATAATATCTGCGTAAAGTTGCAAATGAAAAGAGAACACAGACATTACCAATGTCATTATTCACTCAACAAGACAATCAAACAAGCATTAACTATCTTTTTTTTGCCAAGAAGAAAAAAAAGTCAGAGAAAAAAAAGGAAAGATGTCAATGAATTTCCGCCTTTTTTGTTCGACCCTCGCTTTTACTCTCTCTCTCTCTCTTCCATTTTTTATCTTCCTCTTTTTTTGTTCTCAAATAAATACCCGAAGACCAGACTGTAGTTTTCTCGCTTTGAGAACATCAGCTCGGTCTATCATTATTATCCTCATCATAACATTAACGTGCAAATCAAGCAAACGATCGATTAATCATGCGATCTGTTAAAGCTCGACTGACTTCAACGTTGCCCTTCATAAAATACTTCATTCTGCTTTTTGCTGATGTATATATAGATCTATATCTCTCTAATATATATATATAAATATATATATATATACGCTGAAAGACAATCGTTTTTTTTCTTGCTTTCCATTCAAATGGACATAAAAAGCAGGAAAAGACAGAAAACCGACAATAAGTCGTCAGTCTTTTTTTTTGGTTAGATTTCCGCTTTTTGACACTTGATTGATGTATCGACTAATATAGATCTATATATTCATTTGGCAAAAAGAATGGAACTTACATATCGAGCATTTGACTCATTTGTTGCACAACCAGAAGTTAAAACAAAATTAGCATCGGTTATAATATGATCAGCATCATAACTTGTATCTTCAATTTCATCATCATCATGTGTTAATGCTTCTTTGTCATGTGGGTTTTGAGGATTGTTTGGTATAGTTGATGCTTTTGGTAAAACTGTTATTGGTGGATTGATAACTTCATGTTTTCTTACTTGAATTTCAAATTGTTGTTGTTTCTTTTTATATTCTTTTTGCTGTTTTTTTGATATTTGATCGTATCGATAGCATGTCCATAGAGCAGTAGCAACAAGTATTAGCCAACTTATAATTAATAATATGAGAAAATGCCATTGGAATTTGTGTAAAAATATTTTCGAAAAGAAATTTTTTTGTCTTGTCATAAATGGAATTGAAGAAGTTGTAAGAAGAAAACTTTCTTCAGTTTCTTCTTCGTCTATTGAACGATGAGTTAAGTTAAATTTCAATGTATAAAAACGTTCACGTGCTATTGGTGAGCCATGATCACGTAATAGAAATGCAAGTGTATACAATCCATCGGGTACTGTAAAATTGAATTTTGTTGTTAATAGTGATGAGTTTGTTAAATTATTTTTTGTTACGTGAAAAAAATAACTTGATGTACAATTGAGACATTCAATGGAAACCATACCATTGAGTCCATCATCAAGATCAATTGGTTTAAATTCATAAATAACTGTTTCTTCATTATTTATTTGTTCGATTGATAAATCAAATGGATTCGATAAAAATGGTTCATATGGTAAATTATCGTTATCGTCAAGAACTTGAATAATAATGTATGCTGGAATCGAATAAGATTTTAATATTGGATCATACATTAACATGGATAAAGTATAATTTGCCTGTAATTCACGATCAAGTACAATTAATGTACGTATAAAACCTTGAGAATCAACGGAAAATAAATTTGATGAAGATTCATTTCGATACGAATCAACAAATAAAAAGTCAACCGAAATATAATTTATTGAACTGAAATTAGAAACAAAAGATTCGAGTTAAATTTTCACTCAAATAAAAAGATAAGAATATAGACGTGTAGGAAAGGAAGACGTATCAAAATTAATTTTTCG
Organism: Rotaria magnacalcarata; assembly: GCA_900239745.1. NCBI lineage: Eukaryota > Metazoa > Rotifera > Eurotatoria > Philodinida > Philodinidae > Rotaria > Rotaria magnacalcarata. The sequence continues at coordinate 59,525 of OENM01000221.1, forward strand.
TTGTTCCCTTCGACAATTATCAAAGGGGTATCATATGATCGATTTCGATTGATTTCTTCTGTGACCTTTATAGACGGATTAAATGAATGAAAACCAACTTACATACATTTTTTTTGATATCAAAAATGGATTCTGAATTCCATGAATTCTAGAATACTCAGGGGCGGCGCGAAGTAATAAAAGCATAGAGGGTTACTTGAAAACGGGAGGTTTTTTTCAAAAATCGGAGGAAATCAATAAAAATCTCTTCTATTTTCTTCAAGTCGGAGTAAAATTGAAACAAAAATTTTCAAAGTTGGGGGGACCCCCACCCCTGTTCGCGCCGTCCCTGAGAATACTTCATTTCACTTCGTAGAAATCGATATTAAATCAAGTATATTTGAATTGCATGAAATTGTCAAGTTATTTTATTTAAAGTGTAGCACACTTGGCTGTTCAAATTATTCGAATCTAATACATTCTACGTTAGTGATCATTATCTTGATTTCCAAGAGTACCTTTTCCTCGTTTTTGATGAAATAAGAGCTATTAAATAATTCAATATCTCCGAAAAATAACCCCTGAATTAATTATAATAGAATCAAACACAAAAACAAACAATCTCCTAAAGTGAAAGTTCGATAAGTCTGAAGAAATTTTGAAGTAGAGAAACTTGATCTTTGATTAACTTTTGAACAGATTCAAAATTACAAGTATATATGTAACATATTCTAGTTTGAATATATCCTCTATAAAATTGTTTGAGATTTTTCAGTGTTTCTTTTTCTTCTGTAAATCAGCAATATTATCAATTATTCCATAAGTAGCTCTTATATTATATGACTTCCTGAGATGAAACAAGTGTTTAAAGAACTCTAAAAAAAACACAGATTTTAGAACATTTTTGCGGTTTGATATCAAAATTCTACCAGAAGAGTTTATAAAAAAAAGGTTTTTTCCTTCTGCATTTCCTATTTATCGTTTTCCTTTTACCTTGACGGTTTATTCGATAAATTCGCATTAAATAATTCAATATCAATATCTTCAAGTGTCGATAAATTAATAAATTTTTCAACTGGTTCTTGTTCATCTCTATCACCAATTGTTAATCTTCCAACAATAGTTCCGATCGGTGAATTTTCTTGAGTATCAAAATGATAAAGATCATGTAGAAAATATGGCACATGATCATTAAGATTATTTATTTGTAGATCAACAATGACCATCGACGAAAATTTTCTATTTGGATATCCAAGATCATACGCACGTATTCCAATACGATAAAATTCGCATTGTTCACGATCTAGCATACGTTGTGTACGTAATATTCCCGAACGTGCATCAATTAAAAATTCTTGACGTTCTTTAACAACAAGCTCATAACGCACAGTTCCATTTTTACCTTTATCAATATCGTACGCATGTAAACGAGTAAGTATTGTATTTTTCGGTTGATTTTCATTAATTTTTAAAAGAAAATAAGTTTGATCAAACGTTGGCTGATTGTCATTAATATCCAGAAGTGTCAAGAAAATAAATAATTCCGATTGGAGGGATGTAAACGATGGTTGAATTGTATGAGCGTTTAAATCGATACGACGTTTAAGAAAATCTTCGATATTTAACGATGAACTATGACGTGATGATAGACGTTTTTTTTCAATTCGCATTGGCTGTTCACCATTGTCGTTGGCTATTAAATGTAATATATAATTTTCATATTCATCACGATCAAGTGTGCTAGCAGCAAATATACCGTAAACATTCGGTCGAAATACAGATAACCGGAAAAAATTTGTTGTTCGACATAGTGTTAAATTATCTTTGATAGAAAAAGTGCGTTGTTTATTTTTAAAATTATTTTATTGTTCTTGTTTTCTTTTTCTTACCAGTCTGAACACCTTCTGGTGAACATCGAATATATGTTCGTAAATCAAGTGATAAAATACCATTTGCTGTTTGATCATTATCACGTAAATGAAGTAAACCAAGTAGTGCATCGGTTGCCAAAGGTTCTTCTTTAATTAAATGAATCAATTGAGCATCGTTTTCAACAAGATTGATGTTAGAAAGAAATGAATTGAATAGACGACTTTGTTCTAAAACGAATTTAAAGTAAAACAATGCGTCAGCTTATTTTCAAAATTAGTACGCATCATCAGATTCATAGAAACATTTTTATCATAAGAATTATAAAAAGAATAAGCTTGTCTAGACATGTTGATCTTTTGTTAGTTAGTGTTTTTTTTTTGACTTGAATAAAAAGATTTAGCATTGTTCAGTGCAATATAATCATTTAAATATTACTTTCACAATGATTACTGTAATTTCTGATTCATTTTTAAACGTATATTTCAAATTTTGCTTCAGGATTTTTAAATATCTATATTTCCTGTTACAGAAGATCATAGAAAAGCTGCTAGTCCCCCTTAATTTCTACGTCATTTAGCGTCCTTATGATTACTATGCTTATTACATTTTGACAAAATCAAGATACTTTTTATTTTCTCAAACTAAACAATGGCAGATATTTTATGAATTTTTTACATCGCGATTAGAAGAAAAATATATGTAGTTTTCATTGAAATTACAATTGTAACGTATACGTATTGTCTATCAATCATTAAGATCCAAAAGAATTTGATGGAATTTACATTCTTTGTGTATCCTATTGTACTAACCTTGGTGTAAGAATGGATTTGATATATTCATAAATTTGACACTGTCATCTTGTTTATCTTCGTTTGGCATTGTAAAAATAATCTGTGGTTTTTGATCATTAACATCTTCAACAGTTATAATTATATCTGCATATGACGGTACCGATGGCCATAGAGTAGTTTCAACATCACCCTGATCTTTAGCTTCAACCATCAGTGTATAGTCTTTTTTTGTTTCATAATCAAGTGAATAATCCAATAAGAATAATTCTCCTGTATCTTTGTCAATTTTAAACATAGTACGATTACCTGACTGAATAAGATCATAACCAAATAAAGTATAAGAAATTTTTCCATTAAGAAATATATCTGGATCATGAGCTTGTACGCGACCCACCAATGAGCCTGGCTCAACATTTTCGGGTACAACAAAATGAAAATGTTCGCTTTCAAATTGTGGTACATGATCATTAACATCAAGAATAACAATAGATAATTGAACAGTTATCATATCGTTATCTTCTGAATCATTCTCATCGATTAATTGTCGTCGTATTGTATACATAGGTGTTTGTTCACGATCGAGTAAACGTATAACATGTAAATTTAATGTACAACTTTCATTTGTTGATAATAAAATTTCAAAGGGTATATCATGACGATGATAGATATTTGATTTTATTGAATATTTTGAACAAAATAATGAATCAAATGTATCAATGACTTGTGTATGACCAATAGGAGCATCTTCTGAAACGAACAACCTTAAAAGAATTTAAATTAATATGACAAAGAAAATTTCAAATTAATTTAAATACATACATATACGTACGATTACGTTCAGCCAAATTTGTTGTTACAGATGAAATTTCATCATCAGGTCTTGTTAATGTAACCATAAACAAAAGAATCAAGACATAGCTTAATCGCAACATATTACATTTATAAAATTGTTGAAATGTGATTGTATATTTCGATATGTATGTATATATGCATGTATTGATACCGTGATATAACACTTAACATTCTATTAGTATAGTTGAACAAGTTCTAAATGACGACAATCGTTGTTTGATGACATTGATTTTTATTCTTAGAAATATTGAAAGATTTCTTTTTCTCTGGTTACGTGTCTGTATATGTATATGTATGTATGTACGTTCGTGTTGATATCAATTATCTAATTTATTGTATCGTAGGTTTTTTCTGTTAAACAAAAAAAAAGAAATCTTGTCACCTGAAGGCTTGAATTCCCTTCTTTTTATTTCTTCTTTCTGTTATCAAACTAGTTCACTCACTTGTATTATGCTAAAACGAGAATAAGATATGATGCTTGAGTGCATGCGATTATTGAACTTGAAGTCGGCAATCTTTCTATGTTTGTGAACTAAATAAATAGTAAAAAACGAAGACGCAATTACATATACAAGACATTCGCTCAATAGGGATGTACCGCCTATCGATAGTCATTTACTTTCTCTTTCCTTCGGGTAATGAGCACGCAAGTGTCCATTGTATACATTTACATTTAACTGTATGCCTCAAAAAACGACTAATTCACTAAGTATATAGATTTACTTGTTGTCTATCTGTCTGATTGCCTATACAAGAGAAGATATGTAAGAAACTATTTGTATTAACAATCGATAATTAAATCAAAAAGTTGTTCTTTTATAATGACTTCTACAAGGCTTTATTTTTTTTAAAGAAATCCTTGAAATATAAATTTTATTTGCTTGATTTAACCTAAACTTGAGGGAATAGATCTGTTTTATTCTATAACCAATAACATACATAGACACATATATATGTATATATATATAATATACATGGGGTTTGAATGACTTAAAAATAAGCAAAAGAATTTTATTTTATTCGTTTACATATAATGAAATATGAATATTCATTTGAAATAAAAGATTCTAAATACCAGAAAAATTGCTGAATAAGTATGCAGATGTAAAACACACTATTCAATCATATTTGCGTGAACAATCTGTTTTGGGTCTGTGTGGCTCGATGCAATCTCATACACATAGTGGTTACCCATAAATAATATGCCGATAAAAATTTCGATATGTCCGCTTCAGTTCAATCAAATGCCCTGATTTTATGCTTGATAGTAGAACTTTATTTAAAATATTTCTTCTTAAGAATAATATAAACAAACAAAATATGTAGCTAAGTAATGTTGTTGACATTGTTTAAATGATTTGACCTAATGTCATATTAGAAAAATAGATGTCAAATAGCAGATGGATAAATTTCAGTTGTCATCACACAGAATAACTAGAAGAAATCAAAACAAACTTCATTAACGATTGATATAGATAGAAGAAATTCTCAGAAATAGTCAGTTAAACAGGTGAAATTTCTGTTCTGTAACTAAAACAAATAAAGTGAAAGCTTTTTAAATATTTATTTTCTTGTAAAAATCAGTATTTACTTCTAGAAATATCGACATATTTTAACTATAAGTTTTACAATAATTTCCCTAAGCGTGCATCAATATAATAGCATTCACAAATTTTGTTTTGGTCCCTTCTTGTGATACTCTGATATGACAACTGAAACTTATCTATCTATCGTTTGGCATTTATCATTCTTTCATGACACTAGGTAAAATCGTTTAATGACGTCAACAATAATGTTTAAGAATAGAGTTTTTGTTTACATTATCTGTAAGAAAAACCACATATCGAACAAACTTCAAAAATCCAATAATAAATCCAATTCACTTGATTCAGCTCAGCTCGAACAAGTCACAGATGTTTATCACAGTTTTACTTATTCCTTTTGAAACGAGTATGTGCTTGTTGATGAAGACCATTTATAATTGATTTTTTGTGATTCTTAGATTTTATGATAGAATTTCGATGTATTGTATCGATTTATTCAACGAATACAAAAGATAAGATTATACTTCCTCATTCTATATTTGACATTGATTCATTTGTCAATTCATATACACAATAAATTTCATTCTTTATAAGTCAATTAGTAAATGTTATGGACAGATTTTTAACAAAAATGCGATTTTTTAATACAAAAAAAAAACAGTAATACAACAACAATGACAAACTTATTTTTTATCATCAATTCAAACATTTAAATAATGATAGTATGAGGAAAACGAGTTTTTTTTTCTTAACAATCTTATTTTTTGTTGTCTTTATAATGATTAGCTCTTAGAATTAATGATTACTAAAAGAAGAAGAAAAAAAGAATGAAAACAAGACTAAACTGTACAGAAAATATTTCTTATATTTCAACAACATCGATTTAAAATAGCATTGTTACATGTTCCATTTGTAGTTGATGATAAACTAACAAGTTTATTTGGATCAATACTTTCTACAATCATTGATAAACAATCAAGACTTGATACAGTTGATGTTGTATGATGTGGTAATACCACTTCAGCATAATCTGAAAATAGTATATGTATATATATATATATATGTAATATCTATATCTAATGATTGACTGACTAGAAAACAACAACAACAACCGTCTACATAGATGAGCAAGTATGATGATGATGATGATGACAGCACCTCCGCCTTACTTCGATGAGAAAGATACATATCAAACATACTGTCTTTCATTCACACAACATGTGTTCTTAAAACATCAAAAATATACATTTGCATCATCATCATCAACACGCTATTTAGCACATTTGGCCAAGCGAAACATATTATGAAGGGGAAAAGAAATCTTACGATCCGTTTGATTTCTTTTCATTTTTTAAATACTCATTCGACATTAATCGTTTAAATGATCGATATTTTACACATGCAGAATCGATTATTATTCATAACAAAGGAGAGACAGAGAAAAGAAAAACTTTCTTTTAGCAATAAAATAATTCTATTGACTTACTATCAATTGTTCCATACCCAGACGATGTTGATGAATTATTAGTATAATCAGTTGTTGCTGTTGTCGATGTTGCTCCTGTTGTAGTATTATTATATTTTTCACTGTAGTTTGTCGTTGAAGATCTTGATTTTATTAACTAAATATATATATATATATATAAATATATACAAAGATCAATGTCTGGTAACTTTCTTCATGTCTAATAAAGACAATAAGACGAAAATGTGCAGAATGACACGATCATTTTCTTCTCAAATGTAAACATTCAATTATTGCTGATAAGAAACAATAGTACCATGATCAAACACATCAGAATAAAGACGATGCAAAGCATCAAACGAATAAGAAAGAACTTGATATTAAGAATATATCATCATTGTGCTCTATTTTCTTTTCTTTCTCTTAACAAGAATCATTTTGATAGATATAGTAGAGTAAGAATCGATGCAAAAATAAAAGCTAATGAGGAGCTCGATTTACAACTATAAAGATATTGACCTATCTTTTCTTTACTAATGTAATTAATAAAAAGAACTTATAGATAATGATATAACTTGATCTTTTCATGAAAAAAAAATTTTTTTTTCTAATAAAATAATTTGATATGATATTGATCATATGAAACATCTCACCTCAGTTGTATTAACATTTGTATTTGCTGCTGCTGCTGCTGCTGCTGCTGTTGTTGTTGCTGATTTTTGATCTAAATCATGTCTCAATGGTCTTGAGGTCACACCAGCAGAACGAAGTAAATCTTCTAAATTTTCAATATATTCAATAGCATTACGTAAAATTTCCACTTTTGGTAAACGTTGACTTGGATTTGGACATGTACGTCGTTTTAAAGTTTCAAATGCTTCATTTACTTTACGTAAACGTCTTCGTTCACGCATTGTAGCAGCTTTTCGTCTATCAACTGTAACTGTTTTACGTTTACAGGCTTTACATGCCCATAGAAGACAACGACGAGTACCATCACATGAACCATTAACAGATATAGATGTATTATTTGGATCACTTGTTGTACCTGTATGTAAATCATTTTTGTGTGGTGTTAATGTTAAATTCGATTGTTCATCACATGAATGACTTGATGGAGATTGTGATCCAGCTCCTGAAGATGACATAATTGAACTCGATGGCGAGACATTTGAAAGTGCTGTTGTTTGTAATTGTGATGGTGGATAAAAATTATTTGTATTATTAATAAGAGATTTTTCTGAACTAAGTTCAGATGAAGGTAATGGTGGAGAAAGTGATGGTACTCGAATGTGAAGATAGGATGAATTCGTTGGTTGAGTAGTTGAATAATGTGGTAAAAATGATGATGATGATGCGTTCGAAGTTGGGTTTGTTGATGATGAATCAATATCATAGCTTGTATATGCACGAATATTTGTTGAATATGGATGCTGCTGCTGTTGTTGTTGTTGTTGTTGTTGATGATGATGAGGATGATGATAAAATTGCGATGCATATGATGGTGCAAATTGTGCAACAGCAGCATATTGTCCGTCGACAGATGAATATAATTGAGTTGCTGGACTATGTACACTGTTCGGATGAAAATAAGTACCGTAAGATGAAACAGAAACAGGTGCTGGTGAAACCGATGGGCCATCACAGTACTGTTGTTGACAACTGCGAAAATCTGTCATCATTGTGAAATGAATTCAAGAGCTCGAAATGCCGAGGATAAGAATATATTCAACCTAACAATATGTATCAAACACAGAACAAAAGTCTATTGCTGGATTTCGTAACGATGCATCTTCTTTTTCTTTTTCTCTTGCTGTTTTATCTTCGTCTTTTCTATAGTTTCCTTTTATTTGGTTGGTCGATTGAGAGTCGGTTTGATGAGAAGATCGAATAGCAATTAAGTATCGTTTCTTGTCTTCTTCGTCGTTCTCGCTCGTTTGCTCGCTTTCTCTCTCTCTCTCGTTCGGTATTGCTGATGATGTACAAGCAAACTGATAACAGAAAAAGGCAAAATAAACGAGTAATGATGATACTGCAACGACCGAGAGCGAATCATCAAGTCAAAATAAGCATAGTACTAGTCGATAATCATGTGATCAATATTATGTTCAATTTTAAAAAAGCAATTAGATGTAGATAAGTGTACAGAATTAGTTCCAACAGATTTACTAAATTAGCAAAAGAGAAAAACATTCGAACAGCTTGTTTTTTAAATGTCAGGATGAAATTACATGACTCATCTCGTATACTTGAACACTACCATACGATGATAATCGAGTAGTCTGATGAACGAGATTTGTTGGCTTTGATTTTGCGTTTTATCGAATCGATTGTTTTTCAAAAGACTAACATATTGCGTTCAATAGCGAATGAATAGTAGCAATGATTTGTATTAACATAAATTCGTTGAGAATTAGATATTTCATATTCAATTTTAGACGGATTCACACAGGAATGAGATTTATTTTTAATTTTTGAAGTATATATTTTCACCGGTTAAAATTTATTTACTTCATTATGAAATAGTCTCTAGCAAATTTATGAAAGAATAGTTCTCTCTAAAAAAAAACAAATGAAAATACTTGAAAAATAAGAACTGAATTAAGAAATTTTAATGAGAAGAACTTGCTATGAATGGATCATAAATTATTTATAAAATATTTCAAAGATGTGATCGATTAAGTTAGTAAATCAAACTGGTATTTTTTTGATGGCATCTATCGAAAAGAAAAACTGATCGATCATGATGTCAGAGTAAGATAAAAACAGGTGTGTGTTTGTCGAAAAAATTACTATTAGTCATTATTGTCTGTAAAAACGATTAGAGTAGGAAAGACATTTATCGATTGTCAAAAGAGATAATGGCACAATGAGACTAGAGAGAAGAAGAATACAACACAAACGATGATCATTCCGACGAAAGACAAGAACAAAAATCAATTATATTCATGTCAATAATGCATATCTATGTACATATATATATATAAGAAAAGAAATAAATGAATATCGACAATCGTTCGAAAAGGAAAGTTCTTTTTTTTCCTAATTTATTTATTCTGTTTTTGAATATGAGAGTTCCAGATGGAACACGAATATAAATGGTGAAAATGATAATAAGTAATTAATTCTCTCCCTGTACGTCTTTTTATTTCTTGTTGTTTCTTCATTTCCTTTACTTTTATCTCTGTGTGTTCGGTGCAACTCCCTCGGTGAGAAAACATCTAGTATGTTGGACTTCGTTAATTGATATGTTGGAGTTATATTCCACTGAGAATGATATGCATATATACGATCGATACCAATGACTAAAAGAACAAAGCAAATTAGGGTATGATTTTGGTCTCAGTAACTGTGGGTGGTAGATATAAAAGCATAGAACGAGAGTGAGAGAGCGAGTGCAACAGAAAAATCTTATACTGAAATGTTAAATAAACATATATGTGAAGTGTCCTTGCTAAAAGAAAATCGCCTATGAGAATGGGGATTTACGCGATAAAAAGGCGCGTCGCTTGTTGGTTATATAGAATTACCATAACTCAAAATTTGGTAACAAAATACGAATCTTATATAAATAAAAAAGAAAATATACAACTGATTCTTTTTTCGATTATCTAAAAATCATTGATAATTGCTTGAAGATAGTTGTCATGGATTAGTGATTATTCTTAATTCTTTTTTGTTTTTGAATACTAATGAAACATTGATCGCTGATCGATTCGGCATATTCTTTTTAGCTTTTAAAAGCTCATACACCGTTCGTGATGGTTAGAGAATTAAAAATGCAGAGAAAAAAAAGCGATGCTCATTAGTTCCGGCAATCAATTGTTCAATGTGTGAAGAAAAGCTAAAAAAGAAGAAGAGTACCGACACGACGTTGATGTTTCTTCGATTTTCGAATAATATTTAATGTTTCCCAGAGGGGAATGTTTGATCTAGCAAAAGAGAGAGAGAGAGAGAACTATACATCTTAAAATTTTTAAAATGATCATGTCTTATTACAAGTTGATATGTATTGATTTAAATATTTGATAATGATATGAAATTGATTTTTAGATTAGTTGAAAGAGTATGTTAAAATTTGTCGGTATTTCTTATTGCAAGAAAAATAGCATGAATGATAGAAGATTGATATTATCATTTATTAGAATCTATGAAAAAAAAGATTTTTAAAGTATTTTCTCTATTCAATTTATTGAATATACAGTTTTGGGAAAGCAGAGTAAAAGTGAAAAGAAAACGAAGAATTAGCTATCCATATTTAGTCGAAGATTTCTAATTACTCGATGGTACTCTACACCATGCAAAGAAATTTTAATCAAATTATGGTTTCCTTTGACCGCAGTTACATCAGGATAGTTGTATTCTAATCAGAATTTTGTTAATGACCAAGTAAATGTAAGAAGAAATATCTCAGGAGTAAGATCATAGCAATCTGTCATTATATATACATGTACAATGATAAACTTACATTGTTGAGATTTTTCAGATATACTATGAAAGATAAATTCAACAACACTTAACTTTACATATGTCGGAAGCTATAAACCATAACTAGTAGTTCTTTATCTAGTACTACTACTCATATGGTATTTGCCTGGTATGTTTTCTTGTAAAAACTATTTTGAATTATCCCACATATATTACACAATCCAATCAAGAGATATGTTCAAAAGAATAGACTCTCTGATTGATATTTTTCATATTTATTGCTTCAAATTCGTATTATAATAAAGTATAATATGATCAACTAATTTTTACAATCATTTGATATTTAAATGATATGATTTTTTGGTTAGTCAATATTATTTTTCTAAGAAGTTAATATTCATTAGAGCATCGTTTCATAAGTAAAGAATCTCTAAGCATTATTCAAATATTTTTATCGTGCTTCAATATACATTAATATCTCACAGAACTATAAAAACGAAACTTGCAATGTTAAAATTCGTATGCATAAAGATGGTTTCAATATTTTATTTTTTTCAATTTAATAATGACTCAGCATTTTATTTTTAAATCTTATTTTGAGTAGCAAACGTATCTTTACTACGAATTAATTCTAGAAATAGTGGATCCAATGAATTCATTTTCGATTATATGATAAATGATTGATATATAATTTCGATTTATTTTAAGAGATTCGTCTTGATATTTTATTTAGAATCTGAATATTTTAACAGCTTAATTACGCTTTAATACTGGATTAATGAATTGGCATATACATGTATGATTGTCTAGAATAAATACTAATCTTTAGAAGTAGTAACGCAAAATTACTTTTTTTCTCCATGTTTTTATTCAAAGGTGAGAATTTCATTTTACAAATAATTCAGAAATGAAAAACGGCTTCGCACATTTAGAAGAGAAATTCTTTGTCTCGATACTAAAAACTAAGTCGTTGGACCATATGAGGTCTTTCCGATTGTTTTGGCTACCTTTCGTAAATTAAATATATATATATGCATTGTTGGCGAAGACCAGATCTATCGATTCTATTGTTAGCAGCGATAAATAATGCGTTGCACCGAATAGAAAGATTTGTTATATAAAATAGCACAATATACTTAATAAACTGAAGTAGAAAATAAACCAATCATCGTTCATTAAAGAATAGAAATCCATATAGAGTTTCGATTTATATTAAATTTATTTTTCGCCTTAGATTAAGAGAGAAAGCTTCATTTTCTTGAGTTTGTTTAGAAGTTTCTATTCACTTACTTGTTGTCGAATCTTAGTTATCTAAAGAGTGGCTGATGTGAAGAAAAAAAATTATTTCAATTCAATACAGTTATTTTAGATTGAAAAAAAATCGTGAATAAATTATTGAAACACGCGAAAAGAAAGTACGAGTGCATAATTGTAATATTGTACGTGACCTTTTCCTAGTCACGGTTATGAAAACAAAAATATTTATGTCGTAATCATTACCGCGACTATTACTCATGATGTTTTCTACGCGATATCAATTTAAGAAATTATTTTTCTGATATTAACAAATATCTTATGTGAAGACGATTCAAGATTTATTATGCTAGAAATGTTTTATTGATACGAATTTATTCTAAATAAACAACATTGAGAGGAATGGTGCTCTTGAGAAAGTTATTTTGAAAAACATTTTTATTCATATGTCATAAATATAATACGATTAATTTATCATATTTTGGAAAATAAATGATTTAATTTTATGACTGTTAGGACAAAAAAAACAACATTATCAAGAAGAATACGCAATAAAAAGCAAAAAGAAAACTCTTTGTATACTATGGAAACATCTGGGCAACTAATTTATTCAACACCAAAGATACTTCTAGGATGATAATTTTATTAACGTAACTAAGTAAATTGAGATCAGCATGATGCTAAGACAAGATAAAAGACTAACTCTGGTTACAACACAACGGAACAGGAACATTGTGTTTTTTCCTCATACTTCAAAACAAATGTTTGACTTTGTCTAAAAATATCACAAGTGACTGTCATATTTTATCAAGTAAAAATTATAAGAGAAAACCCTACAAAACTTCTTCATCGAAGATTATTTGTCAATGAATACGTCTGATTTAGTGATGAACATGCACAACATCAAATGTTATTTATTGTTATAATTCGAATAGATAGAGACAACATTAAAAAAAAGACCAGAGATTAAATATTCAATGACAAAACAACAATAAAACACTTTACCAAATTGAAATTCATTTATATATTCACAGCTCTTTTCCCCTTCTATATAACAAACTAATATCATCCTCTATCAACATTGCGAAAAAACAACATTTATATTTTTAAGGACAAGAAAAGAAACAATAGTGAAATTCATTGAAAGAACGTTACGGTACAACAATCATAAATAATGTTGATATATAATATACTATATATATATATATATATAGGTTATTCTTGTTTGTCACAAATCTGTTCTTGTCGTATGATAATACTGATTAAATAAGACTTTTATTAATTATCTTAATCTGCTAAAGGTACATGTTCAATCTCATTATCGGGTGGTCGTTGATAACCAGGATTACCGACGAGATAAAGAATAATACCAGCAAAAATAATGACAAAACCACCGAAGAAGTTAATTAAATTTCGTTGATATTTGATTTCATCACTACCGTAGATTTTTTTACTAAAATTAAAATAAAAAAATAGTAAAAAAAAAACAGAGCAAGATAATCTATTTCAATAACTTACAAAATACTATATTCTGTAATACCCATGAGAACAGCTCCAACAGCAAGAGTAAATATTGCTTTACCCCAAAACTTATGACTGAAAAAAAAAGTAAATTGTTTTTTATTCAAAATTCAATCATGCCTATATTTACCTTGGCATATAAGCTTTACGAATCTGTTCGCTTAGTTTTGGAAATAGAAAACTAACAAAACCACAAACCCATTGCGCACCGAATAAAACCACAGCAGTGAGACCAACCCATGAATGAAGCGAATAAAGATTATCTTTTGGTGGCGTAGATAAATTATGATTATCGAAAACAGCTTTGAGACCAATAGATGCAAAAATAAGTGAAAGTGCTAATAAAGATCCATGAAGTATTTTAACACGAAGTTTTTTAACATCACGAAAAACTCGATAGGCCAAAATAGCTTTAAAAAGAAATTTTTTATTATTGTACTTTAATAGATACACAAAGAAAAAATATTTAATAAAAAACTTACCATCACCGTAGAAGAAAATCATTCCTAATGTCATGAATAATGGATGATAATTAAATTCTTTTTCAACGTCCGACTAAAATCAAATGAAAAGACAATAGAAATAGAATATTTAACGTAAAACTAACTGTCCATGAAAAACCACCACGATATTGACCAAAAAGAACGGCTAGAAGAATAATGGCAATAACACCAACAACTTGCGAACTTAATACCATCAAAGAAAACCATTTTAACGTAACACGTGACGAACCAATTTCATCAAAAGTTCCTTTTCCCATGATTGATAATGCAAAGAAAATAAATCTAGAAGAGAGACAGAAATTTTTTTTTCTTCGATCTAATCAATCCTAACAAACAATTGAGAATATCAGGAAATATTTTAGAATAACTTTCGTTTCCATTCGTTATTCTTGCAGTTAAAGGAACAAAGAAAAAAATCAGAATGTCTTTATCTTATTTCCTTGCGTTCATGTTTGTATAAGAAATCAAAAATAGTTGTCGACATTGAATAGATGGTCATCTACATGCTTGTGTGACGTCAATCGATTGATTGACTATTTATGGAAATATGAAACGCATTATCATTAGTAGAAAAAAAAAATTATTTCCAAATCGAATCAATCTATTGAATATCTAGGGAATAGAACATTTACCGATAACTAAACAGCTGTAAAAAAAATTGTAATATTTTGAATAGATAAAAATTTTTCTTGACTCTCATTTTCACTGGAATCGATAGAAATTACTTTGTTTTCCTCGAAATCTAATAAAGCTTTATAACGCTTGCATACGCGCATTGTTCGAAATCGATAGTTTATAATATATTCTCGGAAAAACTTTCAGTCACGCATAGTATTCAATAAATACTTTTAAAAATGTCTTCACCTTATCTAAAATCGTTTATCAAACGAGAGATGATAAATAAAAAACCAGAAAGAACATAATTGCTATTCGAATTTCCTTATAGAAAATATGTTCATCTTCGAGAAACCCTGCTAAAATGATAACCTATCGATCATGAAAAAGATATAAATATCTTAATCTGATTAGACATACGAAATATTTCTCTGATTCGAGTTTTATTATTCTTTGCATATTGGAAATTGAAAAACAGAGCTTGCTGCTACTGGTCATGTTATCATTCCAAAACTGTCGAGTTGATTCGATTGAAATACTTAATTTAATTTACTCAAAAACAACGAAGCAATATAATCAGTAGAACAAACTATATTAGAAATAATAAATTTACTTAAAATGAAACACGAAAATCATTCAAATTTTTTCTTCTAGAATTTGGACGTATCAACAAGAGAACGAGTATTGGTTTTTTCACTTGTGTTGTACCTAATCGACAACGTACTATTTCTACATTACCGAATACCATTGAAATACTATCCTTTTTTTGACTCAAGTGCAAACCATAGTCCGAATTCCAACTTTTGGATTCCTTCAGGACTTTCGTTTTCCCTTTATACAGTTTCTTAAAGTTAGAAATACTACTGCAATCTTTTATTGTTTCATTAGGTATGTGAAAGAAACGCAGTTTCATTCTGCCTTAAGAATGACATGAGTAAAAGCGAAAACAAACCTCGAGAGTCTCCAAAACAACATATATACTGAAATGTAACAGATTGTTTATTTTTTTTTCTTCATTGTGATCAATTGTATGGTACTGTTACGTAGAGTTCTGTTTATTAAAACTGATTGGCTAAAAAACATAACCAATAGGCATATGTCATTTATTTCGAAATCAATGATTATAGTAAATCGACAGTGTAGAGAGAACTCATCATAGTTATCTTCTATACTATTTATTTCATTGTAGATTTATCAATTCGAGATAAGCAATGCCTCCTAAACAACAAGCAAGCAAAAAAACAATCGACAAAGCAAAAGCAAAAATCATTGAAGTAACAACAAAACAATGCGTCAACATAATAAATATGAAAAGATTTCACTTGTAAATTTCAGGATAAAACATTTGGTTTAAAAAATAAAAAAGGTACAAAAAATCAGAAATTCATTGCTCAAGTACAAAATCAAGTACAAAATGCTGGAAAATCAGCTCGAGAAGTTCGTTATTCTAGGAAACGGCAGACTTTTATTTCAATATCGATTTGTTTAGATTGCTAAATTGCAAGAAGAAAAAGAAAAACGAAAAGAAGAAAAGAAAAAAGCTGATTTAGAATTACTAACTCTGTTTAAACCGGTTATAGGCCAACAATTATTAGCTGCTGGTAAGTGAATATTTTAATTTTGTTCATATATTCATATTTATTACCGTTTAGGAACTGATCCAAAGTCAGTTTTATGTATGTATTTTAAGCAAGGTTCATGTACGAAAGGCGCTAAATGTAAATTTTCACACGATCTTGCTGTTGAACGTAAAGCAGAAAAACGTAGTTTATATGATGACATCAATGGTAGTGGAAACAAAGAAAATGGTTTGTTAAAATAATTCAGAAAACGTCTCCAGAGACATTTCGGTATATTTTTAATTCGATTATATTTTAGAAACTATGGCTAACTGGGATGACGCAGAATTAGCAGACGTTGTTGAAAAACGACATGGTGAAGACAATAGAAAGAAAAATGCAACACAAATTGTAAGTTATACGAAAACAATATTATTTCGAACTGAGACAAAAAGAAATACCTTTAACTGTTCCAAAAAAATAATAAATCTTACCGAATTTCTATTTACGTAGTAGCTTCAATAGTATTATTCTTTTGGAACTAGAATTATTTTTATATGTAATGATATTATGATTCGAGCATAAATTTCTTTTTCAAGAAAACAACAACTAATTGTTCTGTTTATTTTGAGTTTGTAGAAAGAGTTTCTTGCTTTCATTCAGTATTTAATCAATAAGTGGTTGGTAAGTAAACTTACGAGAGAAATTACTCAACTAGTTCATTACAATTGCTTCGAGGTTGTGCATATCATATCGACTGTAATACGAGATAAATAGCATGACAACTTCGGTTACATAGATTTCTGTTGTGGATGTATTGTATTTTAGAATTCACGTGACAACTCTCTCAGAAACACTAGGCAGACTAATTCTAGAAGTATAAGATTGTATAGATACAGTATTTAACAAGAATAGTTTATTGTAAAAGTTTTCATGTGTGTTAACTAGTTGCTAGCCCATAAACCGTTTTCACTTAACTGTCTAAATGCAATATTCTCGTAGAGATAAGCTATTGTTTCGAGCCATTTTTCTTTCAGAATACTCATCATTGATTAAGGTCTGTATGATGTATAATAACCTCGACTCAAAAGCAATGAATCCGTCGGAGGCTTCGCTCATTAGAGAGAAACGAAGAATTATTATAAACTAATGTGTCACTCTAACTAATGAATACGTGTTTCAAAAAGTGTCAAACTTGTTAAAATGCAGATGGAAGATGTCTTTAGCAAAAGTTTTTATTATGCGCGTCGCAATTTTCTAAATGAAAATCATGTAGAAAAATGCAATCAAATTATATTATAGGTATGCAAATTCTTTCTTGAAGCTGTCGAAAATAACACATATGGTTGGTTTTGGACTTGCCGTAAGTTTTTTTTTCTACACCTGTTGAATATCATAGGAAAGATTTCTCTTTTATCAATAGAAAACGGTGCTGCTTGCCAATATAAACATGCTTTACCACCTGGTTAGGATCGTATTTTATAACCTACTATTAAATTATAATCTATCATTTGTCTATAGGTTTTATGTTAAAACGTGATCGAAAACTACTTGATGAACAGAAGGAGACTATCTCACTCGAAGATTTAATTGAAAGTGAACGTGCTGCTTTGGGTGGTTGTGTAACGAAAGTTACTCTCGAATCATTTCTTGCATGGAAAAAACGAAAAATAGAAGAAAAAAAACTGCAACTTGTTAAAGATGAAGAAAAAAAACGAAATGATTTTGTTAAACATGGTCGTCTACTTGGTTTATCAGGCCGAGAAATGTTTACTTTCAATCCAGAGTTAATTGCTAATGATGATGAAGATGCCGACAATGATATTGATTATAAACATCGATCTGATGACGAAAGCGAAGATGAAGACGATGACGAAGAACATAATGAAACAGATGGTCAAGCCACAGTATGAATGTTTTATTTATTAAAAACAAATATGTTATTTGATTATGTTCGTTTCAGGCATCCGCTATTCGAAAACCAGCTATACGTGATTTAAATGATATCGATCTATTAGCAAATGAAGCACGTGAAGTTGATAATACTGGTACGATAGCAACTGACGATCGATTTGACAATTTTCGTAAACTAGAACGAGAGAAACAAGAACGACGACAAGCCGCTGCTGCTCAAGGTTAGTGAAAAATTAAAAAACATTTTCATCTTGACAAAAATCATCTAACATCTTTTCTTTTTACATCAAGCTGCTCTTGTGGAGCAAGCAAATAATCTTGATCATGCCAGTGGTAGTGATACCGCTAGTGCCTGTGCATCAGCCACAACTTATAATGATACAACATCAACAGTCAACAATGATGAGGATGAAGATGAAACTGAGGGAGTGCAAATTGATGAAGATCTGTTTGGAGATGATCTTGACGATGTTGAAGAGCAATTACGTGAAACAAATTTGACATCTTAAAAGATTTGTAGAAATTCACTTGCTCATGTCATATTTACAATCAGTCTCTTCGATGGATATGACTTATTTATTTCGTTTTTGTCATTGTTTCATCATGTTTTCTTTTTTGTTAAGACTGATTTGCTAAGAAAAAATCTTTTTGGATACAAGTAAACCTAAACATCAACAAAAAAATTAATAAAATCTACATACTATGGATGTGCGCTTTTTTTCTATCATTCTAGAAAGAATTTGTCAAATGCGTACATGTCGTTGCTCATTTCGAAGTTTTCTTCCATGCTTAAAATTAAATGAAATTCGTTTTTGTCATCGATTATATTTAATTTATCAAGTATTTTATTTGAATAATGATGATTCAGTTGATTTACGCATTGATACATTATTGCAGCCATTATTTTTTTTAACTGATCGTCTAACAAAATACATCGGAAAATTATTTATATGCTTTTTTTTTATTATTATTTCAACTACTGTTTATATATTTTATACATCGATCTTCGTTCATTTAATTAATGATATACAAACACAACATAGTATTTTGACTGTCATCACTCATTTTATCGTTTCACATTGGCTTTTAATAAATATTATGTTTAATTATTTACAATGTGTACGAGTGGATCCAGGCTCATCACCGACTTTCGGCTATTCAAAACCATATGAATTTGACAGAGAAAGTAGAGATTCAATGAAAGCACATCAAGCTATTATTGATAAAAATAATAATGCCAATAATAATAATAAATCGAATGAAGTAACAATATTGGCTTTGACAAATGATAGTAAGAAATTTTTCCATTTATTTTTTTTAAACTTTAAATCAACATCTACTATATCATTTTATCTCGCATTCATTGAATATAAGATAAAGTGTTCATGTTTTTTCTAAAATATGTTTTTTTGAATTTTTATTAAAAAACTGTTTAATTTAACATCCTGTCTATACAAATTACACGCACAAGTTTACTGGAGGTCCTTTTTGAAAAATGATCTAATGACGCTTGTGTGAACTCGTGTTTATACAGCACTCGTTTTATTGTTGATCGACATTTTGAAAATAACTATAAAAGATAATGTTGATCCGCAAGAATACATCGTTTTGAAGAATGCTCGACATTCTCTTAATCTGCCAACGTCTATGAATATTTTTCTCGTTCAGCCATAAAACAATTTATTTCGTTTCAAAATTTTGTATCAAATCGTACAAATTTCTACTCATATTTCTTTAATTTTCTCCAAAACAAAATTTATATATAATAAAAAAATATCATACTCTAAATATTCTATAAATCATTATCGTGCAATATTGTAAGAAATTGAAACGAGGAAATCTTATCAACATTAATCTCAAATATTATTTTATATAAAATTCTAAAAAAGAAAATCCCATAGAAATCTATTACTAGTTATTCATTAGAATACTTATAAATATATCTTTTCTTTTTTTGTTTTTAAAGACTTGTTTCATACTCAATTCTCACCAAAAACTCCACTAGACGCATCTGATTCAATAATTAATTCCAACGCTTATACTCAAAATGTTTGTCGAAAATGTATTTTTCCAAAACCAGCTCGTGCTCATCATTGTTCAGTATGTTCACGATGTATATTAAATCTCGATCATCATTGTCCATGGATCAATAATTGTGTCGGACATTTAAATCATCGTTATTTTTTCCAGTTTTGTTTCTTTTTAACCATTGGTTCATTTTATGCTGCCTCATTTGGCTTTAGTGAATTTCAACATTATTTATTTGGTCGAAAAGTTTTTTCCTATCTGGATTTAGTAATAGGTCGACATATAAATGAAATTGATATTTTACCTAGCGTAACCAATCCAGCGGTGTCTTATACATTTTTGTTTTTATTTATTGTTGCTCTAACAGCATGCATAGTACTAGTTGGTTTTACATTATGGCATATTTGGTTAATATCACGTGCAGAAACGACCATTGATTTTCATGCCAATGCATCAGAAAGAAAACGTTTAAAAAAACTTAAACAAAAATTTATTAATCCTTACGATTTAGGTTTAGGATTAAATTGGAAGATGTTTTTGGGTGTAAATCGTTGGTATGAAATTTTCTATAAAAACTGTTTACCATCAACTCATAGACCATTTTGTAATGGAATTAATTGGCCAATAAGAAACCCAATTTATTCGTTTGAAGACGAGCAAAAATCAAAATTGATGCATGTTTAAATAAACAAACATTTTCCCTCAGTGATTTTTGTGTGAATTTGAGCCAAAATGACGAATTTGTACAGATAAAGAAATACTAAACTTTTCTATGCATGAAAATCAAACAAACGATTTAGTTTTATTATTTTAATTAATTAAATAGTTTCTTGCTATGTGCATAATCTTCAAATTTTACTTGTATACGTTTTTTGTTTTTCTTCATCTAAGTTAAATACTTTAGAAAGTGAAATTTACATCGAAAGTAAATAATAAAAGATCAAATCAATGAGGAAAACGTTTTATGAAGTAATATCAATGTGACATCAATATGAGTTATACCCAAGCAGACAAAATTTTTCAAAAACGCGTGTAAACACTAGTTTTCCATACCGTTTTTGGATGCCAGTCGATGTTCCCGACTATTACCCGAAATCGATGAAGATCATGCATCATGAAAACGCTAAATATTTTAACACAATGTATATTTTCATTACAATATAACAAATTTTTTTATAAACACATTCTTGTCCTAAAAAAAACGTTTGCTTCTTGTCTTTATTTTGCATACGTTTTTGACTGCTAATCGGGAACCCCAATGGTCAGCCAAACACTATCAAAAATAGTCAACATGCAAACGTTAAATATCACCACGCATGGGATTCCACGCCGTAGGCTTGCCTGATAAATCCAAACGTGTAGTTGTCGCATTTTTTAAAGATCCCATTAGNTGCCAATCGATAGTCGCGATTAGCAACCAAAGAGTATTGGTAGAAAAAAGTACGACAAAGTTGAATTTCTACACGCCAGTAAGTAACTATTACAAAAGCGTTTCAAGTATGGAACACAGGCTCAGTCACGCTATGTCTATATTTCCAGTTGGATATTTCGAACTGCTCTGATCAATCTCCAACACTTCGAGGAAACAAAATCTAGAAAGCACTCATCATTCACCTATTCTATTATTTCCAATCACAAACATACGCCATAATCACATATCTGTTTTGACTCATACTACTCGCAACCTAAAGTCTCAAGCACCACAGTCACGATTCTCGCTAAGTAAACAACTAATAAACTACAATCGACTCGCTGCCTGATGAACAATCCTGAAATGCTGAGCTACTCACACTCTAAAACAAAATGTGTTTTCCTACAAAACCTAAAAAGGATGTTATCTTCGGTACGTAGTAAGATCATTTTTTGGTTTCGTACCAACTTCCGTTATGACCATTCAAAAAAATGGTTTCGTACAAAACCTCTCAAAATACGTTCAAAAAAGGTTTCGTAGCAATGGTTCCGTACCAAACCAAATAAAAGCAATTCAAAAAAGGTGCCGCCCGTGGTATGCATACTATTTGAGTATTTCTGAAAACCCAAGTATGGTATAAATCAAATAAATCAAAAGTAAGCGAAAATCGTCTATAGAGTAATTTTCTCCATCAATGAAGGAAAATTACTGTATAGATTATTTCCACTAACTGTTGATTTATTTGATCTACATCATACTTCGGTTTTAAAAAATACTCGAATACTATGCATACCACGGACGGCACCAGACAATTAAAGTCAAATCCACCGTTGACTTCCATATTTGAAATAACCTACAATAAGAAAATGAATAAATATAATCATTTTATAAGATAAAACTTACTCCATTATTTTTGTACTAGGATCAATCTATAATAAATAAATAATCACATTTATTTTGTTTCATAAAATCACAAATAGACTTACCTAAAATTTCATATCTAGATTAACCTAGAATTATAAAAAAAGAATAATTCTTTTGATTTGCTAAGATAGAACATACCTAAAAGTGTGTACCTGCATCAACCTAGAACAAAAATCTAATCAACCTTATTAAATTATATACGATCCAACTGCCACGAAACTACAACATTGATGCGATCTATAATTAAACTAAACAAATTTTTCTTATTTTCTGAAATCAAGTTTACTTAAAATCGTACATATGAATGAATCTATAATATATAGAAACAAATTTCTTCAACAGATCAAACTTACCTAAGAATTGAGCATGGAGTTGAAATAAAAGATCTAACTGTACAGCTTTTGACTTTGGGAGGCACCTATTTTCTGATCAGTGGAAAGTGGCCCCGAACAAATGACTATCGATTCGGATTGCTGAACCTCGATAACCTATAGGAAACTTTGATCAAAATTGAGAACAAAGTTGAAATAAAAACTCTACCTTGTGAATTTTCAATTCATGATCGCTGCATTTCCGAAGTCAAGGAAGCTCGGATAGAAAAACTGATAACGAATTCGGACTAGGACTAGGAGACGTCGATCGGTTACAGGAAACTTTGATATAGATAATAAAGTGGCGAAGAGTTCAGCACAAAAAATAGATAACCTTTGAATTTTCTACGAAACCATTAAACGTTTTGTAGAAAATATTCTAAACCTTTCTTTTAATGACGAAACTGGTAATGGTTCCGACGGAATATGGCGAAACGTTCTGCCATTTCTCGAAATAATCAGAGGATTCGTACATGGTATACGAAACCACAAATAACTTTTCAGAACCTACGAAGAATTCCGTCGCAAAATTGCGAAACCTTATGAAATCTGCTGAACTTAAAAAAACTCTGAAATGAAACTACGAAACGATTTGCTCTCCACAGAGCTTAAAATAGTTCGGTGGAGAAATGCGTAACTTCTAAGGCTCTGTAGAAAACCGATTTTTTTAGAGTGCAGAGTGTCCAGATAAAGTAAACAGAGAAACAAAAGACATTGCTACCTATAGTGATTTAATTTAAATATTTCCCTTTTTCCTGGCAGCCTGCGATGAAACATGTATATGTCGTTCATTTGAAACATCAATGGTAAGAGACGAATCTAATAATGACAATAATTCTAAACTTTGTTTAGAATAATCCTCATTATTGCAAATGAAATAACATGAAGATTTTGTTAATGACATCAGAAGACTATGAATCTAAGGATGAAGAAAACACTTTTTTTACGCTGATATGGTCTAAAATTTTATGTTACACGATGCAGATGAAGTAACATTAACATTTTAAAATGTGCTACGGCTCAACTTGATACTATAAATTACGCTGCATCTCTTCATTTATTCATATCCCATCTGTTTTCTTCAAAGCGTCACGCACTTCCATGATAAGTAACAACTAAGCAAAATAAATCTATTCGTCTTGGTCGTAAATTAGAATTACCAAATGATCATATCACCATGGTCTGCTTACGAGAAAAACGAATTTTTAACTTCTCTCTCCATGGGACATGTTGGAGAAATAATGTTCACTTCTCTGTTTATGAATCTAATTCAAATAGTAGCAATTGTGATTCTTGTGTGTTATTCAAAGAGAAGCATGAAACGAATTGCGGATTTATTATGGCTATCATTCATGGTTTAAGGAAACAATGTTATGTAGTAGTTCATACAATAAGAATTGATCGGCGAGACTCTCTCAATCAAGAAGAAAAATGTTATCAATCCATTCATATTCTGGGGACAACTAGCTGACCCACCAAATATCCTAACAATTGATATAGACGATATTATTGTAAAGCTTGTGCATAGTAAACAGGATATTTTTCATTTTTTTCAATTCCCAAACACAGTAGAGAGTACCCAGGTTGATTAAAACGGATTCGTTTACGGTCTGCTTATCGACGGTAAACGATATCAAAACGATATATTTACGGCAGTAAATAGGCCGTATTTGCCTGTAATACCTGGCACAGTAATACGGCACCGTAAACGGGACTGAATTTTCATTGTTTACGGCTGTTTGTGCTCCGTACTCTCATGATCATGCGGTCTGTATTACTACGCCAGATATTACGGCAAACTTTCACCCGGAAAATAGTCGTAAAGTAACCGTATACGGACCGTACTGTTCGACCTGGGTACTTATATAAAGATTAATTCATGTTTTGTTTTGTGCGATGAAATTATCTTTCTTTTCAGAAGCCTTAGAACCATTTTCTTTCAACTATTGCTTCTCTTCTTAATAGAGATTTTATTATTCTATTTTCTTCTTATTTAGTTTTTAGACCAAGTCCTTTTCGCTTTTATCTTATCGAATGCTAAACTGAATCAGGTTATCATAGTCATTGATAGAAGACGTAGAAAAAGTCAATTTTGGAACAAGTTTAACACATAGTTGCAAATATAGCGTTAAAATGCAAGACTTCTCGCCATCGATTCATTCTAATAACTGCATTATACCACTAATAAAAATACCAGCACTTTAATGGTAAAAGTAATAGTATTTGGTTGTAAAAAGCAATGTTCTTATCTCTTCAGCGATTAAACGATAAGAATCTACTGATTTCATGCGTTTAAACGTGCTGATCAACTCTTGTCGTAATTGTCTACGCGTGCGAATGCGATAAAATATAGCCAGAGAACGGAAATGAAAATTTCCGTTTTGGAAACGCTTGCAATTCTTCGATTTTCAGAGTTACCATGATATATTTTATAGAAAATCCAACGAAAAATATATCAACACGTTAAAACCGTAAAAAAACTCCCATTTCGTGTACATGTCAACGTCAATAATTCAATATTCTAAACATGAAATGAAAAATTCTATTAAAAAATGTCTGGTATTCATCTAAATCACGCATAAAAAACGAAATAATCGTTTAAACGCTATCAAAATGCCAAATTAAATCATTTATGAGGATGGATATAATGGTTGCAAAGCATCTGTGAGTTTTCATGCCGTTAAAAACGAAAATATTCGTGTTTGCACGACCAGTGCCCTAAAAACGCCTCAAAACGTACATAAATGTGGTTTTTGTGGTGTGTAAACGCGTTTTAGAGAAATTTTGCCTGCTTGGGCATGAATGAGAATGATGGAAATTGTGGAGTTATATGAACCTTATTCAATTCAAATATAACCTTAAAATTTGAATTTTTAAAATCTATAATAAACAATAAGCTTGTGGGAAAATATATAACCTATACTTATAAAGATCTGGATAAATGCAGCTAACTCTTCCATGTACTACTCATTTGCATGGTCATTGAACGAATATGTTGAGTATATGCATACACATACGCAGTGAATATATACAATCAGAAGTGTTCCATGCCATTCTGCGATTCAACAAACAGTTTATGTTTTATTTCTAGCGTTCTGGGCAATGACATATGTTTACTTTATTATCACCAATGTTGCTGGCACATAGACAGAATCCTAGTAATTAGCACACTCTAAGATGTTGAAGTCATATTACGATGTCCCTAATATCAGAATGGACTTCTATCAAGTAAATTTTGTACTGAATTTTCAAATCAATCAATCAAAGTTGTTGATGAAGAAGATTCTTCATATTGAAAACTTGCATCTGTTCTTCAATAGACATTGTTAGTCAGAATCGAATATCGTTATAATTTCAACGTAATGCTCTTACAAAATACAGACTTAAGACGAGTGTGATATACATATGGAATTTTCAAAAAAAAGGGTTGAATGAAAATATCTATGTTAATATACTTTTGATAAGATGATCACAAATGAACTAGAATTTCACTAGAATTTGAAATTTTGGATTGTTCTACACATTCGTTCACAAAATAAACTCGATACAAGGAGAGAGAGAACGAGACTTCTGCACTCTCGTACTTCACGTACTCTCCTCGTACTCCTTTGTACTTAAAATTATTTTGAAGTGTGGTAGTCTCGCTTCGCTCTCCTTGGCTTAATATCATAAAGAATAGAAATACTTAACAAAGGGAAATTACTTTTAGTTCAAAACTTTATTTTTAATCGATAAAAATACCTGTCAAAATAAGAAATATTTGTCCATATGAATATTTTTTCATGTATAGTATTTATCAAAATAATAAAAATCAAGCACATGATGTTTTTTTTATCGGTTTTTATTTGAAATAAAGATTATCTAAACATTATAATCAAATAAAGTGAACATTTTTCTCCACTGGATTTTATTTTTTGAATACTTAAAAAACTGCGTTTGTCTGTATCTAAGCGAGAAAATGAAACAAAGAGAGGAGCAGATTACATCTTCTGAGCTCACAATAATGACAATACACAAACAAACAGACGAAATACAGTTACTACTATAAACTTTTTAAACACGACTGATGGATGGATTCGTGCGCACGCAAAAACTGATAGAAAAAAAGAAACATCACTATATATTGATCAGTCAAACTACTAAAACAAACGCTAAAGAAAAGAAAAAAAAGAACTGAGACAGATTCTCTGTAATATCTGAAGTTGAAAAAAGAAGAAAGAAGACAATCACTATCACTTATATCATTTTTTGCTTGATCGCTAACAATACAAACAAAAAAAAGATAAAGAAAAGAAAAAAAACAAGATTCATAATACTTATGATGCGATAACGACATCCGAAAGAAAAACATAAAGATAGATAAATCACAAAAAAAAGAAATTCACTGGTTTAGAGAGAAAAAAACATACTTGTTTTTATCATTCGGAACTATTTGCTGCAAAGCATTATTAAAACAAAAACATCTGCTTGCAAAAAATCCGAAACTATCTGACAACTACAAAATATGACAAGAAGTAATAGCAATTGTAAATGTATTATTAGGTAAAAATCTACCTGCTTATAAATTACTACCAGGCCAACCGCCAGCTAAAGCAGGCCAAAGCGAAGCAGGACTATTAGCTGGTGAATGACTACCAATGGGTCCGAAAATTGCAGGCATTGCTGCTGTTATATTATCCTCAAGCCCAAATGTTTGCATACATTGTGTACGAATCATTTTTTCGTACGGAGTTGCTACATGTCTATTGTCATCACCAGCTGCTTGACAATATTTAATAGTATGAGCTATTTGAAAAATAAATTTAAGATAATAAAATATTTTTTACAAAAAAAGAATGAACAAAATTACCTTGAGCACCCGTTGCACCACAGATTGGACATTGATAAGCACGTAAAATCGGGCATGTTACATTACCAGCTGAATCTTTTAAAGAATGACTTGTATAAATCAGTTCATTTTCGCCATTATTACGACAGAATACACAAACCTAAGAAAGAATTGAATTATTTTCATTTTTCTTATCTATAATTTTAGTTTTGTTTCTAATTTACTTCTTTTTTCATTCCACATCGTCGTTTCCATCGTGCTTCACGAATAAGATGCTTAATTATTTCAATATCAATTTTTTCTGAACGTAATGGTCGATTATTATTATTATTTGAATTAGCTGCAAGAATTTGTTGTGCCGCTGTACTTAATGTTATATTTGCATTGAATGCGGCCATTTGTTGTTGTTGATTTTGACGTAACATAGCTGTCATTTCTGCTAAAAGCCAAGCATCATTCGATTGAAATTGATTCATCATTGGTTGATTTTGTTGTTGTTGTTGTTGTTGATGCTGCTGCTGCTGTTGTTGTTGTTGTTGTTGTTGTTGTTGTAATTGTTGAGGATGCGGCATCGGTGGCATACCAATTGGAAGTAAAGGGCGATGTTGTTGTTGTTGTTGTTGTACTGATGGTAGTGGAGGTGGTGGTGGTTGTTGCCACAATGGACGTTGTGCTTGTTTAGGTAATGGTAATAATTGTTGAGTTTGATGTGTTATAGGTGATTGTGGATGAAAGGGTGATGAATGACTAAATGGGCCATTCGCTTGTGTTGGAGTTGAATTAGGTTGAAACAGTGAGTTTGTTGCATTCATACGTTGTGGAAATGGTGAACTTGTTAAATGAGGCGGTGGTGGTGGTTGAAGAGGTTTAAAATTAAGTTGTGGTGTTGAAGGTGCATATGAATTGCTATTAATACGTGGCCGAGATAAGGATGAGAATGAAATTAATTCATCGTTCGTTGTACCATTTGAACTAATTAATGTTGACCATGAAGTTGTTGCTGATGCACAAGATGTTCCCATATTGTTCGATAATCCGTCACCAACATGATCCATATAAGTATACAAATGATTTGTTTCTATGAAAATACAATAAAAATAATTTCTCGTTATTAATTATTTCGAAGTACAATTAGTTACTATTTCATACGTACCATTGTTTAAATCGTTATGCTGCGATGAAACTGATTGATGCCTATGTGCTGTAGTGTTAAGAGATGGAATCGCAAGTGAAAGATCAAGTGCTATAAAAGAAAAACAAACAAAATTGAAGTGATCAAATATTCTAGCTAGTCAAATCACTGACATGTTGATGATGGAAATGTTGAATCCGATAAACGACGATGACTACTAAGATACCGATCAATACTTGTCGGTGTTAATAAGTTAGCAGTTGTCGTTGTCTTCGATAGAGTATCATTAACACGTGGAAATAGTAAATTAGTGTTTCGAATTTCATTCGTTGAATTACCTAATGACCAATTTGTATTAGTACCATCAGCACTTCTTGGTGGTGTTAATGGTAAATTAGTATTAATTGTCATGTTTTGAAAGGCATTTGTTGTATTATTTATCGAATCAAGTAAACGACGTGGAATGAGTGGTGTTGGTGGTGGTGTTGCTTCAACGGGCATCATTTTAAATGGTGGTAGTTTAAATACACCTTTTATTTATAGAAAAGAAAAGAAAAGAAAAGAAAGTTTGTATTTTTATTTTTATAAATAGTTTTCTTTACTAACCCAAACCCATACCACTAATCTCATCGATGGATGACGTAGACAACGTTCCATTACTAGTTCGTGCAGTTGATGAACTATCTTCTTCTTCTACAATATCTTCTTCAGTATAGAATAAGTCATCATCTTGTTCTAAATCTTCATCAATAGTACTTGATAATGGTGAATATTGATCGATTAAATCAGATTCTTCATTTATTGAATAACCTCGGCCGAGAATTGGTTCCATTTATATTGTTTTTATTTTATTTGATTCAAATTGTTTTAGATTGTGATTAAATGTACGAATATAATATCAAAGATAAAGGATATTGCGATTACGAGCACACACACACACACACACACTCTTTTCTTTCTAAAAATACAAAGTGAATTCATATATTTACGCCAGACATCAACATAAAACAAAGACAACTATTTCTACTATTCTTCACTTTTAGTCATGTGATAAGTTGTTGTATCTTATGTTTTACTTTGAAGAATGAATACATAGAGGAAGATTTTCTATTTCTCGCTTTAGTAGACGAATATTCGAGATAAAATAACGAAAAAAAATCATAGAATATAATACCTCGAACCAAATATATGTATATCTGTGTGTATATATTTTACGAGAACGAGAAGGAAGAAAAACAATATTGATATGTAGCCAATGATCTACTTGTACCCTGGATAGTTATTTTAAACTTGAAAGATATAGATATGATACAGAATGAAAGATTTTTGAACTTATTCATTTTGAACATATGATTGTTTTGTTCTATTAACTATAATCGAATCCAGTTGATTTAAGCACATGTTTTTCTGTTTTTGGTATGACACGATTTACTCTCTATTTATTGTTGTTAAATTCTTAAGTAGAAAAGAAAAAAACGAGAAAGAATTTCATTTGATTAAATAAATGAAAATGTTAAACAATCAGAATTTTCAATAAAAAAGAAAATATTTGAACAAGATTATTTTTAAAATTTACTACGAAATTGATTTGTGTCTATTGCTACATTCATTATTAATTCAACAATTGTATTTTGTCAAATTTATGTACTTAAAAAAAAAACATTCAAGAACGCACTTTCAAAGAAAAGAAAAATACACAAAAGAAAAAAAAATATACTATTGGGTCCATTTTAAGAAAAATCTCATAATCAATAGATATAATAATATCAAATTAATTTTTTGCAAAATCAACATCCAGTACAATGATTCATTAAGTCAAACTTATTTTCGGTTTAGAATAACCAATAAATCAATTGAATGGAGTAGCTATAGACGATTTGTAACAAGATTAGTTTCTAGGAAATAATTATCCAATTGAATATGAATTAATACTTGTTGATGATTATCTCTAACTCTTGTTGATTTAACATTTGAATCTAGAACAATAACTAAAAAGTCATTCCGACATATTCATGTGATCTTTTAAGTCAATATGTAGTCATAAGAAAAACACAGGCAGAAACTTTATAGAAATATTATTATCGATTTCAATAAAGAAACTAGAGTTTATAAAATTTCGATTACTCATTAATTCTTCTCAAAAGTAATTTGATACGTCGATTAGTATATCATCACTATGCTAACAATAGAAATGAGATGACATGGTCGATATAAACAAAACAAAAATTGATGAAAAACGATGATTATCTTTTTTGTTTCTTTTATAATATATCGTTTGTTTTTGAAAATCTGGAATGATACCGATTTGTATAAATATTAACAGTAATAATACATCAAAATGAATATTTCTATTTCTCTTTTTTCTTATCGATAACAGCAGTGAAATGAAGTCGTATTGTCGTTGAATAGTTTTAAAACAATTAAAATCTATATTTAAAACTATTGCATACGGATGATGCCATGTTTTTCCGTTTTTACCCGTGGTAACTTGTTGCAATGTTACATTATCTTGATAGTCGTAGGTTGCTAGTAGAATGCGATTGATCAGTTGATGATATATAGACATTTTGTTGCAGTAGAAGATTCATGGCAGTGATATCAAAATATGATTAATTGCATTTGATCCTAATAATCTTAAATTCGACATAGTCGACCAAAGATTTTGACATAAACAACTTTGAAAAGGATTTTAGCAAATTAATTCATTTCTGTAAGTATATGTACTGCATACGATAATTATCGAAAATATTTCAACAATATTTTAATTTAATAGGAAGTTTTCATTTTATATTGACAATTCTGATCTATTTTATTAAATTTTACTAATTAATCATTTCAGATCATTTTTAATGTAATATAATTTATTGAAAAATGTCTTCTTTTTTTATACATTTCGGTACTCCCTTTTTTTAATAATAAATAAAATTAGTTCGTTTCTAATATAGTAAGCATCGTACGATATTTAACTACTATAAAATCCTTGAATTTTTCGTATTCATGCTTGACAAATCTAGAATTTATCACGAACAAGATAGTGCGTTTTACAAATAGTTACATTTATTGAAGATAATTCAATTTACTAAGCTACATTTTTCTTCTAGTAAAGCATACACATGGCAATCCATAGAATAGTTGATATTTGATCATTTCTGTTTTCTTTATTTTGGAAACTTGGAAAATATACATGATATGAATATTTTTTACCAAATTCATTTTTCCATATGTGTCGAAAGAAAATGAAAGTAATCTTTTCTGATAGACAAGATGTGAACTTTGCTAAAGTGCTAATCGACATAGACATGCTCTTTTCCATCGGACAAGTTTATTTTCCTAACAACTTTGTATATACAAAAAAAAAACGAAGACTTTCTTTTTCTTTTCCAGTAGTAATTTAATAATCACCGATTTGTATACATATATGTTATTTCTTTCAAAAACCTTTTCTTTCTTTCTTTCTATTTGCTTGTTATATGTAATGGATACTTTCTTATAGGAACTAATCATCTCATTTGTTTGTTTTATGGGTCAAACAGGACAATTGAAAGCTCAGCATATTTCTTATATATATATATATATATATATATATATTCTAACGGATGATATCAATCAAGACATTCTTATTTGGTTTCGAATTATTGATGAAAATATATTAGTATAGTTCCAAAATCTTCTTTATTCTTACTTTTATCGAGAACGAGAGAGCAGAAGAGAAAACTAGATAATTGCAACAATTCATCTAGCAGATTTATATTCAACAGACAAGAACAACAAAAACAACAACAACAACAACAATAAGAGGAATATGTTCATCGTTGAACAAACTATGCAAATGACGAACGATATAGATAAGAGATATCATCTTGGCATTTCTTAATTTTATGCAGCATCAAATTTTTGTTTGCTTGTTATTTTGAGGAATAAAAAAAAGAAGAGGATGAAGAAGAGTTTGTTATTTTTTCTAACTAACTGATCTTTGCCGCGTCAAAGGAAATGTTTTTTCTTTCTTTCTACATGCATTTGGGAATTGTTTCAAAACATAACAATTCATTTTTTTTTTCTAAACTTCGTTTTATCCAAACAGCAAAGAAAAGATAATAAACCATTTTTCTTCTGCTAGCCAATCAATGAAAGAAAAATGGGTGGAGATTTCGATTGAGTAGGTTTTAGTTCATTTAACTACTTGTGTTGATCGACGAAGACAAATCATCTAGATGCCTGCCTTTATAGAAGGACGAGATAGATATGAAAGAAGGTTTCGTCTCTTTGTATAATAAACGAGCCGTTGACATACGTGCGTGCGCACAAGTTATCAACGACAGTCACCCTAATTGCCCTTTGCTCGTGCAAAATCTACGGAAAGTAACTAAGAAAGATAAATTCGTTGTTTCTTTTTTTTTCTGTTGTAATCATAGATTATCAAGATGCATACCGACAGATAACGTATTTCTTTTTTTTTCATTTTATTTTATATTTGTCATCCGTTGTTTATACTCACTTCATTTTCTCACATAAATATGAAAAACAAAAAAACGGAAAAAAATTTAGAAGACTTCTGTTCACATACTGGATCAAACGAATAGAACATATATGGATAGAGTATCTTTCTTATACATATGGACCAATCGGCAAATTTACGCACTTCGACCATGTATCTATCTGGCAACCAGCCGAAGGCGAAAGAAAATCGACAAGCGAGAAAGAGGGAGAAGAGAGGAAGAACGGGGGAGAAGAAAAAACGAGAATAAGAGTATTGCCATTAATCTTCTTCTTTGCCGACAACGACACAGTACATTCTACTCCTTTATTCGAATGGTATAGCCTCTCTTTTCCTCTCTCTTTCTCTCTCAACTACGACGGTGGCTTACATTCGGTTCTGCAGATAACTGATTAATAAAATTAGAGCCGTGCGCATACAGATTATATAGTCGGTCGAAAATTCGGTTAGAGGAAAAAGGGTTCAAATATATTGAATTAACACCTTGCCTTCAATTGACAATTAGTCTCAATTCACAGCCATCAATTTAATATGATACATCATCCTCATTCAGGTAACATCTTGTGTTTTTTTTATTAATAAAAACAAAGAAAATTTAAATTGCTTATCATCATCATTGAAAATGACTTATATCATTAACTATATATCACATTGCGAACGTTTTACGATGTATACATATATATATATATCAGAGAAGATTGATTCCTTCTTTTCTTTTTTTGCAAGTTGATGTGGCTTCTTCTAAGATGATTGAGTTGTTATTGCTCAGCAGGTATATTAAGCGTATGTGCATGCCTTCACGCCTATTGCAAGAGAATAAGAGATAAGCAGACAGATCGAACGTGATCATTGCCACTGATTTCATTTCCGTTCATTCCTTCGGGAAATATATTACGTTCGAAATCAAGAACTTTCAAAGATAAGACTAGTCAAAAAAAAAAGAAAAAAAAGAAAAAACAACTATCTCTTTTGCTTTTTACTTCAATAGAATCACCATGTATGGATTCAAGTAAAAAATTATGTGTTCAACATAATAATGCAAACAGTGGTTCATCATCAGATGAAGGTGATACAACAAATGATTCGAATGGAAATGATTCAAAACGTAAAAAACGAAGAAATCGTACAACGTTTACATCATTTCAACTTGAAGAAATGGAACGTGTCTTTCAAAAGACTCATTATCCAGATGTTTATGTACGAGAACAACTTGCTCTGCGATGTGACTTGACGGAAGCACGAGTACAGGTATGCCCATATGAAACAATGTCTTTAACAAACACATCTGTTATTCATACAAACTTTTCTTTCTTCTCTCTACGCATCACAACCAATCAGAAAAGGACAAAAACAAAAGAAAATCTTTTTCTGTCTTTTTTTTTTATATTCTCAGTCGGTATCTAAAAAAAAACTGAATGTGAATGTCAAAGGTCTATTAAGACTACAGCTAAAGATACATTTATTAAGCAGAAAATAAATTATTAGATCCAATCTGCAATAACAATATGTGTTCGTAGATCGGATAATGAGTCTGTTGATAGATACTGATAAAGGACCAATCAAAGAACAATAGATAAATTAGAAGAATTCTATAATCAATACATTTTTTGTTTTCTTCAAAGAAATTCTAGTAACACTTGATCGTTATTTATAGATTTATTTTGTAATCTAAAACTTATGAATGATTGTAGAATTGTTCGTTGTTGTTACCTCATTGTTTCTTACATATAATCAGCTCAAATATTGTAATAGAGTATACAAAACAAAATAAAAAAACAATTCTTTCTTTATATTGAACAGAATCAAAATTAATTATTTCATGTTAATAAATTAAAACAGAAAATAATGATACATTTTACAATTATTCGCATAGGTTTGGTTTCAAAATCGACGTGCTAAATGGCGTAAACGTGAACGATATACAAATACACCCCAAATACGTTCATTAACGATACCTCCAACGAATCCTTATGATATTTCATTGATTTCAGCAGCAAGTAGTCAATATCCATCGGTATTATATATTTACTATTTTCTTTTTGAAACCAAAAAAGAAAAATATTCTCAAAGTTTGTACGATCCTTTATTTCGAATAATTCTTTTAGTTGGCAGCAACAAATGGTTGGTGTTCATCATCAACGGCGTCGTTAGGTCATGTTCCTCTTCGAGATCATCATCATCAACAACAACAATCTCAACAACAAACAGGATCACCATGTCATACTCTTTCATCATCTCCGTCCATGATGATGTCAAGTGCAATACCAAATTTTATGGGCATGCCTTATGGATTTCCACCACCACCGCCACAGCAACAACAACAGCAAACATCTCATTCAACAAATAATTTCAATCCATGTCCGTATACTGGCTATAATCTCAATCCTGATCATCGAAGTACCTCAATTGCTGCATTGCGTCTTAAAGCTCGTGAACATAGTGTAGCATTGGGTGGCATGTAAATATTGATACGTTTTTTTTTCTTCTTCTTTTGTTTGTTGCGTCATTGTATGTCAGTGGAACAGTGGTGGATTGTCTCTGAGTGGTTGTGTGTCCGTGTATTTAAAGGAAAAAAAAGAAAAAAAAATCAACAGATGTTATACGTTTTGCTTATCTATCGGCTACCTGAAAGGCAAAGTAAAGAAGAATATTTCTTTTCTCATGGGTTCCAATGTCTTTGTCAAGTGTTCAATTCAACTGGCAATTATCTAGAAACAAGTAAAATTGAATGATGATGGTGATGATGATCGATGATAAATTGACTCTCTTTTCTTTTTCTTTTCGTTTTAAGTATGAATAAGAATATCAGACATAGGTTCAAAAGATATTGTTCATCTTTATTATTTATTTGATTGTATACTCCGGACAATCGAAAGATTCAAGTCAATCATCAATGATGCTGGTTAATTGTTCACTGATAGGATCATCACCATCAACAACATCTATTCCCACTAGACAAACATGTCCACTTCTCACTCGTGTGGCGTACGCTTGCGTATATACACTAAGCTATATACTGAGCAATAGAGCAGCATTGTTCACGCGTTTGTTTCTTGAAAGAAAACAAAACACATGAATGAATATAGAAGTAACAAGCAGACATGCTGTGTGTGCCGTCGTTTGTCTGATGATATTTGAAGGTTGATACGCTCTATAAGATGTTTATATCAAAATGAGCAACACAAGACACTAGCAGCATAGTGGGTGGTTTATCGAATTCATGAGGCTACTTATCAATAGATTCTTTAAAGATGTTTATAAAAGAACTTGTTTTGCAACAAATGTAATTGTTCTCAATCTGTACATATGTAGAAAATATATACGAGTTTTCTTCTTGAACAGTATTAAATTGATTAAATTATTGATTGTTATTGCAACAAGCACAACATGGCACTTTTTCTTAATTATCATTAATGGAACTTTTTAAACCATGGAGTATGAAATTAATACGTATTATGTATGAATGAATTATATTCGATAGAATATCCTACGAGACTTCATATGAATAAAGTATAAATTTTCGTTCGGTGATATGATATCAGAAAATAACTTGAAAGTAAGAAAAACGAAAAGACCGATTTATTTAAAACTATACATACGAAACTAAACACACAAGCATATTATACCGTTAGGAGAATGATCGAGATTTTAATCGGAAATTTTCAGTAACATGGAGAAAAACGATGCGATTCTAAATCGGAAATATTGTTTGAGAATATGTGATTTATATTGTACAAAATTTTTTTCTCATACGTAGTGAGGAGAACTTCTTCAGCAAGTAAGTAAACTATTTGTAAGTGAAAACTTGATAACCATTGATCCCTCACAACTATCTACTAAATCGTAATCAATTGGTGATGGAATTTTCTTACCATCACGTTTTTGCCATACTATGCATTTTGTTTGTTTCATGTGCGAATTCAAAAACGGAAGAAATATTTGAAAAATGAGTTTTTCATCATTTGCTAACTGATTAGATTCATAAGCATTAGACTATGCTCTTGGGAATGCATTTTATGATTAATCTATTCTTAATCATCCAAAAACAAAATATGTGTATATAAATTATATAATATCACATAATTGATTGTAGTTCATTGAAAAACGTTTTAGTGCTACAACATGAAGATCCTTATATGAATTTCGAAAAATAAAGTTAAGAAAAAAGAAATTATATGTACTATTGTTGTTGTTGAAATGAGTGTATGTAGTCTCGCTGCTGTGCTCAGTAATCTTCAATGTGTACAATATGTTTTTTTTATTCATATTAATAGATAATCAAATGGAAAAAATTCTAATGATACATATCACGATTTTTAACTAAGATAAAACTGCTGAATGACTAGTTAATGGTTTTTTTCTTTCTTAAATCTTGATAACATTTTGAAAATTAAACCAATTAATTCGAAGTTGCAGTTTCATCCTTATTTTGTTTCGTATCACCGTTCGTTGCTTGGTCGCTAGTCTATAAAGAAATAAGTTAAAATAATTTTCAAACTTGAAAAACTATACTTTTTCATTATTTGTAGCCATTTTAGAAAATATTTTGGCATATAGTTGCTTTTCTTGGTGTTGATAAGCTTTTATTTGTTCTCGACAAGTTTGAATATGTTGAGTTGCTGCAGTATTTGATGGATTTAATTTAAGAACTTGTTGAAAATCTTTCATAGCTTCATTATAATCTAACATAGCCAAATAGCTTTGTCCCCGACGAAAGAAGCATTTTTCGTTTTTTGAATCTAATTCAAGTGCACTATCACATGCACGAATACATTGTGCATATTCACCCAACTTCAAACAACATAAAGCCATATTCGAATGTGTTGCTAATTTTAATTCACGAACTTTATTTTTATCCTTTTCACTATCATAATTATCTGTTTTAAGATATTCTATAATAGCTTTATATTTCTTACAAGCAATACGATAATGACCATCCTATGATAGAAAATAAAACTAAGTGAAGAATTCATTTGAATCGAACGATATTGTTCGACGAAATATTGATTTAAAAGTTGAAATCTTACTTTGATTAATTCAGCAGCACGTTTTTTTAATTTTTCAGATTCTTGAATTTTCTCTGCATCAGCAATTGACCATTTATCGACTCCCTATAAAAGAAAAACAAAATTATTTTTTGTTTACTGTAAGGTGATTTTTTTCAACTGACTTTTTCAAAATCATGCAAAGTGACAATATATTCTACATGAGCATTTTTTGGAATATTAAATTTTTCGAGACCATCAATTGCTTTTGATTTTAATTTTAACTGACTCTTTTCACCTTTGGTCATACGTGTCACTCCATATTCAATACTTGAAAATAAATAAAGAAATTATTGAATGAGTAAAATAAAAACAATTTAGAAACTACAAACCCTTCTGGAATATCTTTTAATAAACCCTCTCCAACAGTAAATTTCAGTTTTCGTTCGTCGAATATTCGATTTTCATGAGTACCTTTAAGAGAAATATCTACAATGCTACCATCACTCGGTTTCGCCCATCCTTCTCCTTTAGTAAATATTCGTCGTATAACACTTTGATCTTTTCCTTCACTTATATCTTCACCTATAATTATGAATAGATAGCTATAAAATGTTCATTCAATATTATGTCAAATCTTACCCATAAAATCAAAAAGTTCAATTTCGAAAATTAATGTTGCATTTGGCCCTATTTTATCTCCTGAACCATTTTCACCATATGCATATTCAGATTTACATATTAGACGACATATTTCACCACGTTCCATCGTTGCTACGCCAATATCCCATGCTTTAATAACACTACCTTTACCAAGCTCGAATTCAAATTTTTGATTTCGATCTCGACTACTATCAAATTTAGTTCCATCGAGTAATGTGCCGACATAATGTACAAATACTTTATCGTTGGTTATTGGCTTTTCATTACTGTAGCCTTTTTTGATAATTTCTTTTAAAATACCTTTAATAAAGAAAGAAAACAGAAATAGTTTGTAATTGATTTATAATTTTAATGAGCAGACCTCCATCTTTTGCCGGTGAAATATCTTCGCCTTTGAGATTAATTTCAGTTGCCATTTGATGCCTTAATAAAAAATTAAACTGAGAATAAAAACAACTTTGCGAAAGATCTAGAAGATTCCGTTAGATGTCGTTAGATTAGCAATTTTGAAATGTGCTCAATTAAAAATGTTTTCAAAATAATTTTTGAAATGATTTTCTTTCTGAATTTTGAATTCTAAGTATTGTCAGCCTTTTTTTGTGTAAAAGAATAAATAAAAATAACAATAGAATCATTTCATATGGTTGTCAAAGAAATGAATTCATCTATGGTATCATCGGTTTTAGTCATATCAATTTTCAGCTTATTTCAAGAAAAGAGAAAATAAAATGGCTACACAATATTTTGAGCATAAGCTTGAATTAGGAAATTTTTCGGAGTCCCCTCATTTTCAATTGATGGAATGGCACCCATCATTAAATATTCTTGCTGTAGCTTCGATCAGTGCTGGTACAAATATATTCTTCTATGGAGAAGATGTAAGTTCAAATCATATTTAATAACGATTCAGATTCATTGTTGGTAATGCTTTCTTAAAATAAGGGTGAACATGATGAAGGAGCTCATGTACAACATTTTGGTAATGCTTACTGTATGGCATGGCATCCAATTAAAAAAACATTGGCCATTGGTTTTTCAAGTATGATGAATATTGACTATTTTTCACACAAACAAAAATTCTTCATTTTCTTTAAGACGGTGAATTGATGATATGGAATGGATCAAATCGTCGGTTAGAAAGTGTTATTGTTCATAAAAACTGTATTACATCCTTAATATTGAATCCAGATGGAACACGATTATTATCAGCTGATCAAGTAATTCAAAGAATTCGTTTTTTCATAAATTTAAATCTTTACTGAAAAAAAAACAGAATACTAACATTCATAATCAATACAGAAAGTAATACTGATCTCGAGCACCTGATTAATCACCAGATAGAAAAATAGATCCTACATGACGAAGAATTTTTTTTGTACGGATATAATATTTTATTGATTACATTCTAGGATGGTTTAATAATCGTTTGGAAAGCTGATTCTCTAGCTCAAGTATCTCAGCAAAGTGTTATTGTACAAATTACAGTACCAGGTGAATCTGTTACGTATACACTAAGTAAATCATCACCATCAGGTCGATCTGATCAGTAAGTTGACTAGAGACAACAGTTCGACTATTAATATTGTTCAATATTTTTACTTTCAAGAGATTATCGTGAATTAGCTCGAGCAGCAGTCGAAGGTGATCAAACCGCACTAGATATGCTTGCTACAAAAACAAGTCGACAACAAGTTCATGAACCAGCTATGTTTTTTGTCGGTACAGATAAAGGAAATGTTTATGTTGTTACAGACAAATTAAGGAAAATTTGTTCGGTGGATGATGGAATATCACGGCTCTTACATTCGTATGATCGTGATATTCTTATTGTAGTCACAAAATCAAATATGATGACACAATATAATCTTCAACAATTACAAATACAATCAGACCCTTTAACTTCTGCGAACTCTGTAAGCTAGACGCATTCAGTGAAGTAAAGAATAGTAGCATTTTGTTTTGTAATTATTTTAAAGGGTAAACTATCTGGTCGACCAATCGATTCAGATTTTACTTTGATTGGTGTCGATTTGTTTGCTTATGTGACAGGTGAATCAACTATACGAATGATTGATCTCGTTTCATCGGATAATCTTTTATTGAAACTAAGTCCAGAAATGGGCTATGCTAATAATGAAGTTTTAATTTCTGTATCCTACAGTGCAATGAAAGGTATGTCTCATAGTGAGTTTTCATTTTGAAATACGTTGGTTTTGTTTTATAAGGAATTATTGCTGCTGGTACTAATCGAGGAAATATTGCATTCTGGATTTATAACCCACATCGACGTACAACTGATGTAGAAAAACATTGGATTCCTCAACGAGCGAAACAAATTGCTTCTGGCATACCTATTCGAAGTTTAAAAGTAACAGATTGACATTTATTCTTTGAAGTTCTATGAATTTATTTTAGTATTGTCCACAACGAAATTGTCTTGCTGCTAATTTAATTACACAATTATTCCTACTTACTGATGAAAATATGTCAGCAGCTTATCGAGATCAGGTAAATTATGAAATTGAGTTTATCTTGATTGTATACGTAACATTAATAATTGAACAAAAAACACATACATAAATCGATTTATATTTAGCTTGCAGTTGTTCAACTTAGTCCAACTGTTATCCATGTTGCATTCTTCCGCTACAGTATTGTTAAAGAAGAAGAACTGGATATGCCATTTAAAAATTTATGTGTTTCTAAAGTTAGTATTCGATTTAATTAGATTCTTTTTCTATGAAATTCTTTTTTTCCTTATCGTAGAATCATGTTGCTGTTTGGAATAAAAAACAAATTCGTGTCTATGAACTTATTTGTGATGCATCAAAATCGGATGAGGAAAAAGTGGTTCGGAATGAAAAAGGTTTGTTGTTGTTTGTTTTTATGAAGAATTATCTGATTGACTTCGGAAATAATGATGATTTACTTTTATTTGAAGGTTATTTTTCTTGTTCGCCAACAAATGTCGTGATTTACGATCAACTTTTATTCGTCCAGGAAAATGGCCGCGTTAATGTTATGTCTTTTCAAGTAAAACAAACCATATTTTGTATTAGAAAGAAAGAAAAAAACTTTCTTTTTCCACGAAAAGGGAACATCTCGACAAACAATTACATTTGCTCAAAATGAAGGTGAAGTTAATACAATTAATTCAAATGGATCATTTCTTGTTGTTGGTTCCACCAAAGGTTATGCTAAAGTTTTTGATATATCTAGACGGTACGTATACACTATTGAATTCTGCTTTTTTTTTATTTTGCCTTGACGATAAGTCAGTTTTAGGAAAATAATCTAAGTTAAGGAGGTACATACGAGAAAATAACTCAAGATTCATCCTTTTTCTTGGTATAAAATGAAATAAAAAGAACGATCCATTGAAGTCTGGTATATTCTTTGAAATAAAAGAAAAATAAAGTAAATAAAGAAGAAGAGCCTGTAGCAACTTGTAGACCTCCTAAATGTGCTATTGCCGATCATTGTTTGCTGAGCGTCTCTTGAAGTTATTATTATTGAAGAGGGCTGATAGTTCTGCGTGACTTGAAACAAATCTGCATAAATTGTATAATCGATTCTTTAAGGAGGAGACCGTAGATATGATAATAATGATTGTTTTTTCTTGTTTATTAGTGAATTACGAGCAATTGGCAAAACATTAAATATAAATACGCACACACCATCAGTTGATTCTATACGTGAAATAGCAATTAATTGTACAGGAACAAAAGTAACAGTTTTAACCTCACAAGTAATATAGTTTTATATAAACAGAAACACACCAATCTTATTAACACATATTTTCTTTATTTTTTAGACAAATCTTAATCCAAGTAGTCGACTCTACACATGGGATGTAGAAAAAGACTATGTGGCATGCTTTGATTTTAGTTCAGAAAAATTAGCAGGTACTGAATATGGTCGTATTCGACAAAAAGATAATAATGCAAAAAATGCACCACAATATCGTCGTTATCCATCAAATATTCAATGGGATCCAGAAGATGCTCGATTGATGGCATTAGAAATTTATTTGCATCAACAAAAACTTGATTTAGCTGCATCATTCAGCGGTGACGATAGAACTTACGATATACTGTTAACGAGTAGAGGTGCTGGAGATGGTGATTCAAGTGTTGCAGCTAATCATACAGCTGCAATACGAGATTCCGTTACAGCAAGTCAAGAAGATATGGTAATCTATGTTTCATGAAATAGTCTTTTGTATTGATGTGTTGTATAAGCATTTAATGATTATTAATTAAGGAGAAAACATCTAATAACAAGACTAATTTTGGTCATTTACGTTTAAAGTATAATAGAAGAGATAGCTCATGATCATGAATTTATATTTTAATCTAATATTCTATTAGAACGAACTGTGATTCAGTTGAAATCGTATGTTGCTATTAGAAAATATTTTTCTATCTTGTAGCTTAAAGATGAACCCGTATCCAATGAATATCTATAATTGTGTGATTAAAAGCTAAAAAAAAATGATTTGATAAAAAACATTTAAAATATACTCCTGATAATGCATAAAGCTGAGTGTTTCAGAAAAAACTTACAATAACCTGTGATGAATATTTTTTAATTGTTTTAGGCTCCATCATTAATCGTTAGTATGTTCTGCACATCAGACAATCAAATACATCCAAAAGATATTTTTCCAAGGAACGTTTCTTATCGTCAATTGATTGCTATTAAAATTCCATTTTTTTTCTTTGTTACACGAGTAATTTTATATAAGCTTTTGAATAAATCAAAGATAATCATTTCATTCTATAGGATAAACATTCGGACGTAGATCGACACATCGTCAAATCTCAGTCAACATTACAGACATCAAAATCTGATGCGTTAGACTCAACCGATGAAACGTCGCAAATAAAAAATTCTCGTATTCGTATTCAACTCCCTAAACTTGAAACATTAGATAGTAGTGGTCTTATTCCTAAAACAACTCATCATGATCAAGGTTCAAATGGTTTGCTTTCTGATGCAGAACTCGGTGGTAACAGAAAATACTAAATTGAAAATTTTTGTTCAAAACTTTTCTCGTTGCCTTTTTATTTTAGATAATGTTGTTTATTCAGATTATCTCACTGGAAAGACAATGGCAGATTTTGTTGGAGTTAATGGCATTGAAAAAAATACCATTGAAGCAATTATGAATTTTAGTTATAATTTAACATTAGGAGATCTTGATGCTGCATTTAAAGCAATAAAAATTATTAAAAAGTAAAGAAAGTTTTTTTTCGAAATCAGATTTTTATTTTATTTTCTAAATCTATTCATTTATTTAGAGAAAGTGTTTGGGAAAATCTAGCTCGTATGTGTGTGTTAAATCGACGCGCTGATGTAGCAAAAATTTGTCTTGGGAAAATGGGTCTGTTTCGTGGTGCACGAGCTTTGCGTGCTGTTGATCAAGATAATCCTGATATGAAAATAGCTATATTAGCGATACATTTAAATATGAAAGTATGTTTTATAGACATTTAAATTGAATAAATAGAAGGAATTGTTTAAAAAAAGGAAGAAGCAGAGAAAATTTTACTTCAATCAAAACAATATGATCTACTCAATCAATTGTATCAATCAATAAATGAATGGGAAAAAGCTGTTGATATATCAACACATTATGATCGAATACATTTACGTAATACATATTACAATTATGCTAAATATCTTGAACAAAATAATCAATTAGAA
The DNA here is from genome assembly GCA_900239745.1 of Rotaria magnacalcarata. Lineage (NCBI taxonomy): Eukaryota > Metazoa > Rotifera > Eurotatoria > Philodinida > Philodinidae > Rotaria > Rotaria magnacalcarata. The sequence goes on from OENM01000221.1 coordinate 104,368, forward strand.
AAAGCTATTGAACTGTAAATATAAGAATATTTGTGTTGTTTTTCTATTTTCTAATGACCAAAAACTACTTTTTCTTTTAATAGTTATGAAAAATCAGGAACACAAGCAACTGAGGTACGGCGAATGTTTCTTGAACGAAAAGATGTTGCAGGATATAAAGCATATACAGCAAAACAGAATGATCCGTAAGTTTTATTCTTTCAGCTTTTTATTAATTTCTATTGGATACATATTTTCAAAAGAAAATTATTTCGTTGGTGGGGTCGTTATTTTGAAAGTCGAGGAAAAATTGAGGATGCACTTGGTTGTTATCGAAAAGCCGATGATAATTTATCATTATGTCGATTGCTTTGTGAACAAGATCAACCTGCTAAGGTATTGTACTTCTTTTTTTCTAAATCGATTAGATAATTTTTGAAAGGTAATTATCATTCTAGGCCATCGAATTATGTTCAGATACAGGAAATAAAGCAGCTTGTTATCATATGGCACGATATTTTGAAAAAAAAGGCGACTATAAACAAGCAATTTCTTATTTTCAACAAGCATCAGCTATTAGCAATGCTATGCGACTTTGTCGAGTATGATATTTTTTTTATTTAGCTATGATTAGACCATTGTTTACTTCTACCATCATAGAATACAATCGTTAAAATATTCAATATAGTACTCAGGATGTATCTTTGCAAAGAATATATAATCATAAGATATGCCGCAATTACAGTTCAATATGGCTGCAGACTTTTGAGCGTGAATCATAACTCCTCTAAGCTACTGACATTGCTTTTAATTAGTTCTTTTGAGGCCACTTGAAATAGACTAAATATTTTATTGAAGAAAATTCAATTCATCGATTCTGAAAAAAGTAAAAAATAATCGAAATACACTCTATTCTATGTTAAATTAATATTTTATCTAATTTTCTCAAGCGTCCAATGAATCGTTTATTGATGATTCAAGAGAGGTTCTCACAAAGAAATTAAAAATGATACTTCTAGTTAGTTAAATATTAGATAAGTGCGTACTTTTATGAGCAGAACTAGTCTCGTTACAAGCAAAACAGTTAAGAAAAAAAACAGTGATAATCCTGTTAGTGACGGCGATATTGGTGAATTATATGGACCTCTTCAAGCCCTAATAAGTCTCACACTACTCTATAATATAATTCATGGAAATTTCGATATTCAATCATAGTTAGTAATGTGCATGTAGGCAATGTTTGTGTTCGCTGATCTTCATTTTGAAGGTTTCAATTATTTGAACTTATTTTTGCGATCATGTTTCTTTCAGTGATATCATTCATTTGTAATTTCGTTTCAGACAAAGGGACTCGTAACTATTGATGATTTCTATTTTTATAGGATCGTCATTTGGATGAATATCTCGCTAATATTGCTGTACAAGGTACACCCGATGATATGCTCGAAGCAGCACGATACTTTCAAACTTTACCTCAACAAGAAGATCGTGCTATTTTACTCTATCATAAAGTATAACTTGCGAATGCAAAAATCTGTATTATAAAAATTATATTCTATAATTTAGGCTGGATTAACTTCGAAAGCAATTGATTTAGCATTTAGACATGAACGATATTCAGCATTAGCACAAATTGCTGATAGGTTTGTTATTTTGGAAAAAGAATTATGTCTATTAGAATTGATTCATCTTTATTGAACTAGTGTTGGTAAAAATGCTGATCCCACTCAAGTTACTCGAATGGCTGATTATTTTATGCAATTAAAACAATTTGACAAAGCTGTTGATTTACTTGCTGCCATCGATCGAGTTCGTTTTTTGTTTTTATTTTGAAAATTTCCTTTTACATTTCGACAATAATTTCAATGAATAGGTTGATGAAGCAGCAGATTTAGCTATTCGTAATGAAATTCCATTAACTGAAGAATTGCTTGAACGATTAAGTCCTGCTAAACGTAAATTATTTGACTCTCTAAAATCTTATTGATTTAATGGTTTGAATTATTTTTATTTCAGCGACAAATGAAGAAGATATGCCTAGATATCAAGCTATTTGTGAAAAATTAGGTGATCTAGCCGTTAGCCAAGGAGCATATGCTGGTGCAGCACAGAAATATCTCGATGCTGGCAATAAGATTAAAGTATGTTGTTACTTTTCGTGACATTTTAGCAGTAAATTGAAATAATTTCTTCGTATTTATTTTTCAGTCAATTCGTGCATTGATACATTCTGGTGATGTTGAACGTATTACTAGGTTTGCCAATGGAGCACGTAGTCGTGAAGTTTATATACTTGCTGCTGATCATTTGAAAACATTGGATTGGAAAAAATATCCAGATGCATTACAAAATATAATGAATTTTTATAAGAAAGCTAGAGCATATGAAAAACTTGCTCAATTTTATGATATGTGTGCACAAGTAAGATTCAAAGTGTTCACCAAAATACAACAATATATCAAAAGCTTGTTTTCATTTTAGATTGAAATCGAAGAATATCGTGATTATAACAAAGCATTAGGTAAGATAAAACTATTCTTTTTGTTTCTGGTATTAATATTTATTTATTGATTTATTTATCTAGAGGCATTAATGGAAGCATATAAGACATTGAGAGATAATGGAGAAAATACATTTACAAAAGATGAAACACTGCAAGAACTTGAACTTAAATGTCGAAATATTAAACGATATATTGATGCCAGAGAGTAAGTATATTCGAATGGATGGAAAAAGGCAGAAAGGAAAAACGTCGAAAGTAAAAATATCGAAAATAAAAATGTCGAAAACAAGAATATGAGGTGAAAATAAATCAGTAAAATTGAAGTTAAGGATGAGAAAGATTTCTGCTTCAATATACTCTCGTTTTCAACCTTTCTATTTGTGTACATTTGCATTATTTTTGTTTTCGATATTTTGATTTTCGACATTTTTGCCTTTCGACATTTTTCCTTTCTGCCTTTTTCCAACATACCGTATATTCAGCTGATTTCTATTAACGATTAAGAATTCGAGATTAACTATAGATATGTCGAAACGATTCTAACTTTACCAAAAGAGAATTACATTAATTAGGTTCTGGAAAGCTATCATGTCCGTATCGCTTTTTCAATAGTAGCAGGCTTTTTATATTGATTCTAAAAATCATCGTTGTATCGGATTCAGTTTCAGAAAAAAACATGATTCAAGTTACTGATGATGTAGATGACAACGTTTTCGAAGATTGCATAACAAACTCTAGAATGAGTCATATTTTTATCGTTAGTATGCATCGACAATCGACAACTGTCTGTATCTTTATTGGATTGAAATAAGCTTAGAGATCCTTAGTGGATTACTTAACGCTACTAGATAAACTTGACGAATAGACAACAAGAAAACTTTAGTAGACAACCGAAAAAGCATAAAATGATGCCTGATAGGACATTTCGTTCTCTCGCAAATCGTCTAATTTAAAGATAAATATAAACAATCTCAGATGATTGAATATTCGATCTTTATTACAGTTTTGCAAAAATAAAAAATAAGTATTTTGATTATGTTCTTTTCTTAGTCGATACTTTAATGATCCAGAAACAGGTGCTCGCGAATTGGCTAGTTTGCTGACAGATCAAAAGATATTTGTTGGTGTTCATCCAGGTGATATTTATGGGATGCTAATTGATCATTTTGCACGGCAAGAAAAATATAAACAAGTAAAACCAAATTAGAAGATTTATATTAGACGTCTTTTTACTTTTTTCAAAATAGGTATCAATGTTGCTCGATGAGTTGCAAGAACATATTCCTGAACGGTATTTTTCTCATTATGTCAATCCAAGCTTACTTGCGGCTACTTACGCTGCAACTGGACGTAAAATGGCTCCACCAGATCAATCAACAGAGAGTATGAGATATAATAATGATGGTGATGATGATGATAATAATAATGACAGTCAAGACAAACTACCTAATGATGATTATCACAATGATCAACGCCAACAACAACAACAAGGGCGCTTAGGAAAAAATCATGTGTATGCAGAAGAAATCGATGACAATATCGATTATGGACCTGTTGATGACTGAAAGGAAAATTTTTGTACAGTATTGTTTTTGCTTGAGAAAGTGTACCTTTTAAAAATAATCTTCTACACTGCTTGTTACGTTTAAAGAAATAAAGAGTTTTCGATCAAGAGAAGCTTGATTTAATCATATCATCATATAGATCACTAGTACATGAATCTTTTCAATCCAGCATGTTATTTCTGAGATGGTATGCAGAATGAAAAAGAAGTATTTTGCTTTCTTTCAACTTGTTAGACGTCGCACATCATATGATATGTTCAAAGGAAAATCATTTCATACGACTATGAATAACGAATCTAGATTTCGGACACATATGATTGAGATAACTGACCGCAAGAGAGAGAGAGAGATTCAACTATATTTTTTCATGTTACTACTGTATACTGCCATCGAATATGGGAAGTAACAATGAATGCAAATGTTTAATTATGTCATTATCATGGAAAAATTCGAAAAAAATGATGACTTATTGAAGCAAGTCTTTAGATTCTTTTGACAATCAACACGAGTTTAAAATTTAGATTTTTTTTGAAGTCTCATATCGATCACTCTAAAACAGTATTAGTTTAACCCTTTCCGGCCGGATGTTGCCATTTGGCAACATTGAATCAATATTTTTAGAATGGCTTGCTTATAGTAAAGATATAAAACTTTTTAACGATTCGACAATTACTGTAACACATTTCAGGATACAATCACGGTTTCCGGTACAAAAAAGAACTTTCCACTGAGAACATAGTCGAATCTATCTACAATATCCCATGGAAGTAATTCAACCGTGAAAAACAATTTTCTGCAAATGAACTGATTCAATACTAGAAGTCAATAGCTGTAAATTTTGCTTCTTAGATCTATTGCATATTCCATTAATAAAGAGAATTTTTCAGCAAATCCGCACAATAACAATTATTGATGTTGCCATTTGGCAACAGCCGGCCGTAACGGGTCAAAAATTTGAAAAATTG
>OENM01000222.1:0-27195 GCA_900239745.1 Rotaria magnacalcarata
ACAAGGAAACTAATTTCTTGAAAAAATATTTTTTTCACTAAAAAAGTTGAGGATCATAAACTCTGAAAATCTCACGCCAGATTACAGTTCCCCGACTCCGATTACCTTCGGTCAACCCTTATAAAAAAAACTAATATTTTTCTAAGAAGTCTTTCTCTATCCTAAAAAAAGCAAAATACAAAAAACTAACAACGCCATCGTGTTCCCGACCCCACTTACCTTAGGTCAAACCTATCCCTGCAGGATATTGTTTAAGGTTAGTTAAGTTTATGCATCTGCTTTCCTATTGGACGAACGAGCGACGAACGAACGACGCACGAACAGACGAACGAACGCATTTAACTCGTTTTTCGTAATACCCTCTTTCAGTAGAGGGAAAAAAGAAAGAAATTTTCTGAAAATCTCCGTGGAAATATACGCGGATTTCATTAAAACTTGTTCAACTAAAGATCGCAAGACGTACGAGAAATTCTCAGACTGATTTTTTTATCATTTTCAAAAGAGTTTATGAAATTAGACAGAATCTCAAGTACTGATTTATACTACGTAGATGAAATTTATTTCACATGGCGCCGCTTTTTCTATGCATTTTTGAATGAAACGGAGCATATTTTGTTACAGAAAATCAGTTATTGTTGAGGATCCTTGAATAAGGTTCGAAGGATCAGTCTACATGATCCCAGGCCATTTTTAGCATTGCCTCATAATGTTCGGTTCATATTTTAAACTCGGCGCTCATAATTGGAGGGAAAATATGTTCCACGAGACAGCTCGTTTAATAAAAATATTTACTTCAAATCTAGAATCGATTTCTACGACTTTTTCGTTTATCATCTGAGTTTCTTCTATTCGTACACATTGGGACCAGTTTATTGGACATCAAATTATTATTCTAATCATATATATCGTATTGATTTCGAGAAGAATCAAACTGCGAATCGAGAGTATTAGTATCTTGACGAACCCTCATAAATACAAAAGCGAATTCATCGACCTCGTTACAATCTGAGTCTAATCAATTCAGTCGGAACTTCTAATCTATTTTTTTTTCTATTCGAGGATTTCATGTTATATATTTAAACAATAGAAAGTAATACGTAGATTCTCCTCTCCAACACGTCTTTTTATCGTGGAGTATTTGTTTCTTGCGATTTTTGATCGCTTTATAGTGTTGAGAGCTACTAGACTTTTTTTTTACTGTACTTGTGTATTTTAGTTGGTTTCTTTAGGTCTCTGCGAATTGTTTTGACATCAATTACTTTAGGATCCATGTATAATCCACCAGATCTCCTGTATAGGCATTAGCTCGTTTTCAATCGAGGATTAATAAATATTTCTGTTCAACATTCATTTAAACTGAGGATTCTTTATAGTCAAGTCTCTGATTCATAAAATCATAGCTGTGTGGTAGAATTTTAAAAATATAAGTGGTTATAAAATATATTGAACTACACAAAAAACAGTTGTGGGTATCATTATTTAAACTTCTGAAAAAAGCTTTAGAAATTTCTTATGATAACAGCAGAAAATAGTTAGCAACACACATATCTGTTTTGAAGAAAAAAGACGAACAATATGAGGTTATAATAAATCTTATTAGTCAGCGCTTCTATAAATTACTTGCTTGTTAGGCTCTAATATGTATAGAACGAAAGAGACAAGCAGTGTCACTGATGTTATGTGACAGAACGATGAAAAAGATGACCTTCATGGGAATCGAACCCATACCTTCCGCTATCCGGGCAGATGTACTACCGTTATACTAGAAAGCGCATCTAAATCATCGTCTAGCGTTAGTGTGATCCAACATTAACGCTAACATTGCTGAAAGCATCTAAAAGAAAATACTTAGATTTTTTATAAAACAAAGAAAAAACCCAATGAAATAAAAATTGACTCATCTCATTCGATGGAATAGAAAGGAACAGAGTCCTTTCATCACATTCTGAGCTTCTTTTAAAAATTTATTGACCAGACATCGGTTGATCAGGCATCTTAGGAGATCAGATCTTTTCAAAACCATGACTTTGATCAAAATCCTGATTCTTTTGAACAATATCATAAGTCATAGAAATTATGTAGAGAACCAAGACTTTTGCTAAAGAAAGTATTCAATAGGATATTTTTATGAGTAGAATGTCAACGTTGTAATATGATCGAGTTATGAGATATATACAGGGTGTTTGAAAAGTAACTCCCTATTTTAAATTCTTTATTACTCTCAAACTACAAAATGTATCATTCTGATTTTTTCACCGTGTTGAAGCATGAACTATGGCATTTTGTTCTAAATGAAGTAAATCGATTGATTGTTTGACTATCTAAGGCCAAACAGAAAATTAGTCTAGAGAGTTGCACATAATTTTTGAGCAATATGAACATGAATTTTTGTTGTTGAGTTTCGGATTCGAAACGATACTTCAACTACTCCAAGAACGTGGAAAGGTGCAAGTCCATCTGCTAAGGTAAGTGAATAACAAGCTTTGCGAGTATATTGTAAATATGTCATGTTTTGTAAAACATCGTCGCTTATTGATGTTGTTTTTGCTCCAGTATTGATTAGAATTTTTAATTGTTGAGGAGACTAGTAATAAATATTAATGGAGATTTTGATGGATTTTCGGACTATTTTTGAAACTAACACCATCTTTCGGTAATTCCTTCCTTAGAACTTTGAATATGACGAGGCTTCGTTACCCAATTGGCCACATCCTATGCAATGTGTAGCAGAAACAGATACTTCACCTGGTTCTAATTCAGTTTTATCGGAAGAATCCAGTGAAAACACTGTATTTGCAGTACTTAAGCGTGATTGATTGTGTGAAAATGCTGGTGTTCGAAATGATGATTGAAAATTATTACGACTGTATCGATTCACGAAAGTATTATTACTATTCAGGTAAATATTATATTTATGATGCTTGAACGAAGGTTGAGTGGTTGATGAATCATTTTGAAATGTATTATTGAGCAAAGGAATCGTAATTAAAGAAGGTAGTAAACGGTTCTTTATGACATTCATCGTTAGAATTCTTCATATTTTCATTAGTAATAATAGAAAGTTTAAATAGTTTTTCGATACCTTTATAGCGTATTCCAAATATTCTATTAGAGTTATTGGTTTCTTCTTGCGAACTTCAAACTGTATAGTTGGTTTGGTATTATTCAGAAGATTCTTCACTTTAGTGACTTCATTCATGATGGCGCAGTTTTGTTGCATAGTTTTAAAATTTCACTTAGAAAATTTTGAACAGATCGGTTCTCACCTTGGTTATACGATTCGAGTTTTTTAAACGTTAATTCTTCATGAAATGAGGAAGTGAAGGAGGATTTTAGTTTGTTTGTAAAAAGTTCCCATGAAGCAAACATATATTCTTACTGATTTTATACCATTGGAGAACATCTCGTCTTAATGAGTATGAAATTAAATCTAAACAACTACTATCTGGAATGTACGCAACATTCAAAAGGCTGTTCGATATCATCAATCAATTTTTTGGCGTCATCTTTACCTCTTCTGAATATTTTCGGATTTTTTATTAAATCGTTCCCTATTGCTTTTCGTAAATCATTGATGTTTTCATTAAGTATGAGAGTAGAAGAGTCAATATTACTGTTCGCAGGGTTATTATCGGTGGCTCACCAATTATATTGGTGGTACCAAAATTGACAGAAGTGGTAGAACGAAAGGTAGGCGGCTGATGTGTCATTTGAGAATTATCAGTATTAAATGCAGACTTCTCCTCTGCATCGAAATACAAAAGTAAAAATTCGTATAAGTCATCAAAAGAATAAATTTCTTTTCGTTGCTTAATGTATTTCCGTTTTCGCCTCATCTTCAACGAGAAGAGAAATTGCCTGGAAGCGTAAATTCCTTAAATTTTTGCTCCGTTTCATTGAGTCGTTGATTACCTGTTTTTTTCGAAAATGCGACAAAGTTTTCTATGACGATTTATGTCGCCAAATCTCGCATTGGACGTTATTGTTTTTGCAATAATACAGATTATTTATTTATTGTATCTAGTGAATCGTCTGTTGTTTTCGATTTATCAAATAATTGGTTTGATTCTATATGATTCATATTAATGCATGGACTAGTAGCGTATCATGTTTAAGTGTACAAATAGTGGTATTATGCTGCGATATGGATATTAATTCGTCATAGGCTACATTTCTAATGCAGGGTTGCTATTTAAGTATCGGTCGATTTGATGTTGGTAGAATCGCCTTTCCATGATTAGTATCTGATGAATCGATCACCGTTGAATATTTATGTTCGGCGGATGTTAAAAATGACGTCAAATCAGTATGTAGGATCAAAGAATCAAGTAATAATGATTGAGAAACGTACGAGTTTGTGTCGTTCATATCCATGACAAAACGGAAAAGTTTATATATATATATATATATACATATATGTATGTATATGTTATGGCCAACGTTAGAATCGAATCCAATTCGATGTTTGTCCAGACGGAATCAGAATTCTAATGTCGACTAAACAAAATGGGAATAGTTTTTAAATGAATAAAAAAGAGTAAAATCATGATAACTACGGATGATTAATTTAGGTTTTTTCTGTATGTCTTGATTGTTTCTTTCTTGTTTTCTAATCTAATTAAACGAAGTAGGTGAACAAGGAGAAGAGAATATTCTGATGAGAAGTGATTGCGGAGACAATCAGTATATATAGAAATAGTTCAGCAGTGGCAAAGTTCCGAGAAAGTGTCGCTTTTCCTACCCAAAGTCCCGTGGACAGATGCCGCCACCAGTAAGGTCCTATGAAGGGACTTCAGGTTGAGGGTGAAGGACTTTTCACAGCAGTTTAGGTAAGGTAGACTTTTTCTGGATCTTTGCCAGCCCTCTTTTAAGAGAAAGTAGATATGAATATATTATTTCATTACACAAAAATTATCGTAAGAAATGTGTTATTAAACAACAAATATATAATGGTATCCTAAAATGTTTGCTGCTATACCAAAGGAGCGTCATCTGATCTATTCGTCGAAGTTTGCTTATTTGGGCAAACCACTATTTCGATTTGTTAAAATTATTGGTCTTGATATTGTTTTTATGTGTTAAGTTAAAAAACAGTGTGTATTTTCGAATTTACTCTTTTTATTCATTTAAAAATTATTCCAATTTCGTCTGGACGAACTTCGAATTGGAATGGATTCTAACTTCGACCATAACATATATAACCTTGAAGAAATAATCATGCTTTATTATTGATGTCATAAGCTAGCTATCTTAATAGTTATCCAATGCAAACTTTGCAGTATCTAATACAATAACAGGTGCTCATAGAAACGATAGCGGAGCAATGGATTTCAAAATTGTTATTATTTATTTTTGTTTGAAACCCTCGTATTATATTAATCTGTAGACAAAATTAAATAAAAATATAGAGCAAGAATATTTCTTCAAAACAACGTATAAGACTTTGGCAACCCTCGAAAAGTAATTTAAAATAAGATTAGTTATCATTTGCAAAGTATTCAATAAATAATGACATAGATAAGTGAACTGTAATCCTACCTTAAACTCTATGACTATATTATAATGCCTCGTAAGTCTCTTTTTAAAGATATATGCTTCGTAGGATGTATGTAATCGAAATGTTTTTCTTTTTTTTCATTAAATTTTAAGCTACCATCTGGAGATTGATGGAACTACAAAATAGCAGTTTCACCTTTGCTTTGTTTTTCATTTCTTATCACATCTTAAAAAGCAGCAACGTTATGTTGAAACAGATTGTTCTCATTTTTCTTTTCTTAAGTAAGATCATATGCTCTGTGGTACCACAATTGTAGTCATATTTATTTATCTCAGGTATTGCTGTCAATGCTAAAGTCACCCGAGAAGACATTGATGCTGTTCAAAAACAATTAAAAGCAGCTGTTCAAGTTGAAAATCGATGTACAACATCATCGGATTGCACTGCAGTACCTACTGGATCTCGAGCATGTGGTGGCCCCAACGGTTACGTTGTATATGCAATCAAGAGCTCTAATGCACGAATGATTCGTTTGTTGGCAACAAAGACAGTTGATCTTGAACGACAATATAATTTGGACAACGGAGTCATGTCTATTTGCTCGATGATAATGCCACCAACCCCAGTTTGCGATAAAACCAACAAATGTTCCATCGATTCTACAGTATCACCATTCGAGCCAGCTATCTTAGAATAAGTTCAAAAACGTTTATTTTGTTTTGTAATTTATTGAAGATAAAACTTTGATGAAATACAATGAAGAGATGAAAAAATTCGTTAATGAAACATATTTGTCAGATGTGAGGATTCTTTTTCAATAGATGCAAAAAATCATATTTACTCTAACAAATTTGCTACTTAGAGTTTACAAAAAACTGTGTTTAATTTTTGTTACTAAACTTTGAATTCGTGTTGCCTTTACATGTGGTATTGTAATTATCAGTATTTCTTTTCGGGACTTTTTACTTGATTGCTTAGCAATTCTGGTTTTCAGCTCAAGGAATATAAACGTACCGAAAATTTGATTTATCTTTACAGACGTCGAGAAAAATATGCAGTAGAACGCAAACAAAATATTATAAAAATAAGTTAGCTTCCAACACAATAAGTGAAAGTGCTAGCTCATCAGTACATCTACATTCGAATAAATATTCAATGGTGGGCGATTCCCATCGTTGAAACTGCCATTGGAACTCGTGCATTGAGAAATTGCATTAACCTCATGTACACTGTGAGACATCGGCTTAATATTAACGACAAATACGCACAAAGATGTCGCTGTGGTCATACTCATTCAGAATCATGTCTAAATTCAAAACTAAGTATTGTTTATTCTAGCTGGTTCTTCTAATAATATGTATACAAGCAACACGCACCTTTTCTAACATTCATTACATATGATGGCGACATTTGTTTTCTGTACAACTAATGCGACACATATTTTTCATCCTTTTTTGCTATTTTCATTTTTCTTTTCCTTTTTATGTGAAGAACTCGATAAGGTTTTTTTTCCTTTTGCATCTTGCAGGTATATATTTTACTTGTCGTTAAAAAGAAATAACGAAAGAAATAAAAAATATGTTTGTTGACGATGAAGTTACCGAGGAGAATTCTTCGAAATATCATACAATTGTTATCTGTAAAGACCTTCCGATAGTTGAAAAGGATTATTCCACGCATCCTCCCAAGAATCATCCAGATGATGACTACTGGATCAAAGAACTTGGCAATGAAGAGAAAGAGAAAGATTACAAAATTCAACATATCGTCGCAAATGGACACCGTGAGTCACCTTACTCATCGCGTCATTTGTTCTTCTAGATTAAATTTTGATTTAGATACGTCGTCGGAAGAAAAGCATGCAATTTTCTCAGCATTTCTTTATGCTTACAATTCGCATGAAGACATCGTCTTGTGTCCCGATGATCTTTGGCTCATGGTATGCATCTATTTCTCCAATTATGTCAATGCAAATGCGGAACAATTGCGAAGACTTTTTGTTGATCACGAAGGTAGCCAATTATTGACGATCGTGCAAGTAGGATTGATTGAACCTGAGTGAGCACGATTAATTTTAATGGGATTATAATTTTTCATATGCATTTTGTTGTAGTTGGCAAGATTTTCTTGAGCGTATACGTTTAGCAGTCGGCAGTATTGTGAAGAATGACGTTATAGATTCCCTAACAGCCAATTTCTCAACCACTGGTTCGATTGAATCTATGTTGTCATGCATTGCTGCCATGGATACATTTAAGAACTACTTCGAATACAGATGTCAAATTGCAAGATGTGGAATTCGTAATGTACACTTTATGGGAACGTCGGATGATTGGCACCTTCTACATCGAAAAATAAAAAATCTGAAGAGTTTTACGACGAGTACAAACGATACATTTGCGAATTATATCGATGGATTATTGCCCATCATTGATGAATTCATCAATACGTATACCAATAAAGTTAACAATGAATTCTGGAATAAAGTCATGGATATTGAACATGTTGGGATGGGCAAATCTGGAAAGTGAGTAAACTCAAAGTACTCGACTTTGACACAAAAGAAATGTATACGTGTCAAAGCTTTTCATCTTTCATTACAGAATGCCTGGAACATATATTAATGGCTGGTTTACCAAATTGTGCTACGGTTTACATGACAAACGAAGCTGTCACACTAAGGAAATAACTCTAAGATCATTTGTGGTTCCCGTGCAAGTAGATAATGAGGTCACACATACGTCTAAAATGTGTTACGTAGCCGGAGGATTCCATGGAGTAGAATCACAAGATGGTCGTCACAAACCGGTGATGAGTCTTGCGATTATCGACGATACCAGTACTATCAAGCCGTATCAAAATACTTGATCTCAATTTTTGCGATGCAATAAGATCATGTTCATCAATTATTTATTATTGATCCAGCAATTCTATTTTTCAGACAACTATTTACGAACGAGGAATGAGAAGTTGTTCATATTTCGCTAGAAACTATCTCGAGTGTTCTCGAAATTTCCTTAAGTTTCATATTTAATAATTTTATTTCTACCGAAAATTTTTCCTTTTTTGACATATAATATTTTACATAACATTCGTATATTGTGAAACTAAAAAGAAATTTATTTTAAAAATAATAATAGTTACTATAATAACTAAATTAATACTTTCGTATTTATATTCTCATTCTGAATCAAACTGTGAAACATTGATCTCCAATAAACTTCACAATAATTAGAAATGAAATCATCGAATAATTGAACATGAAAATCTTTTCAAGTCAATCAAGCCAGATATTTATGAGAGCACTTATTGAAAGGATTCGACGGCATAGATTAGAAGTATATGAAGACCCTCATTCACATCTACATTGAACTAGTAATACGTATGAAGCATATACCATTGTTAACCACTAGTAGGTTATCGAATTTCTTGGAATTCTTTTCTCAAAATGGAATGAGATGATCTCAATTGATTTCGATAGCAGGTAATATTATCTTTTAAAAATTAGGGTTATTTTCCTAATGCTCCCATTTTAAATTCACAATTAAGATATGTGCAGTTAATTCATTCAATCTATTTTAGATCTCACTTCACTGATGTTCGCTTTTTCTTGATATTTGCTGCACAAAAAAAAGAATAAGAAGTTTGTACATGCATGAGTAAAGATTAAAATTGAAAAGACTTAATGAGTTGAGTCGATGATGATTGAAGACTGCAGATATTAGACTATTAAATTTATTCTTACTCTTCCTTCTCCAGAAGATAGCTGTGTGATTCAGCTGCTAGAATTTTTCTTACAAGACTTACTTGCATTGAATCACTTGTATTTAACTGATAAAGTCGAAATTATAATTCGACTCTAGGTCAATATTTTAACTAGAACAAATTTCGCATATTTTCATATCTGTTAAATGATATAGGATTAAAACAATTTTACATCAAGCATATACTGATTTAGAAACTATGACAAGTGTCAAAATAGTTAGAACCAAAATCTAAACGTTAGAATAATTCGTATGCCCATCAATTATACCAAATTCAAATACTGTTACATGAACATTTAGTGAAGTTGACTACTAGGATTGTAAAAATTACCTCAAAACTAAAGTTTACAGTTTTCTTTGTGTATGTCTAAAAAAGTTAATAAGATATATTTTCTATTATAAGATAGAAAGTGATATTTTTATTTAAAAAAAAGATTCCAAATGAATTTCATATTTATATTAAGAATACATAGAAAAAGTCAACGATGAACTGGGATTAGTAATATCATAAATTGATATTTTGTTCAGTAGAAAAAAAATCAATATATTTTATGCTATCGTTTTAATTTAATCAATAAAAAGAGTCGTGAGATATCAGCCTACTTTCTAATCAAATGAACCTATGTCGATGTCTTTATGATGATTAAAAATTGAAGCGTTGAATCAAACTATATCATCAGTCTTTTCTTTTTCGTAAATTATGTTTGCAATGTATGGAATCTATTTCATATTAACTGATATATTTGCTTTTAAAATGCTGCTTGTATTCATAGAATGTACTATTAATAAAAAAAAATCTATCGTGATAAAACATGTTACAATTCCTTTTTTTTCGTTTCTCTTCAAGGTTCTGTATAGAGTTCTCGAAACAATGAAATGTACTTTTCAAAACTCTTTTCTTTTCAGCGTACTTATAGTTAATGGAGAATTTGTACGTGAACAATTCACTTCCATCTATGAAGCATTAATAAGAATTAATCAACTTGCAAGTCCATGCATAGCATCGCCCGATTGCATAACAGAATCGACCGGTGACCGTGCATGCAATAATACTCCTCATAGTTGTATTGTTTATTCAAGAAGAAATTCCCGTGCTGAATACATCTTTCTATTACTGAAACTAACAATTAAACCTGAATGTCAATAAAAACGAGAAAATTCAGTAAAATCAATGTATATTCTAGCTAAATGGCCAGCAGGTATTGGTGATGTAAGTCATAGTTGTGTTGTTGTTCAATCAGTAGTTTTCATTATGTTGTATCGAGTGAGTATACAACGGGAGTTAATTGGGAAAAGCATCTAAATAACAAAAAATAGAAAAGAAACAATCCGATTTGTCGTATTAGAAAAAAAAAATTGAACGAGGAAAACATTTAATAAAAGTCATTATAAAATGCCCTTGTATAAATGACAGTCATCAACAATACGTCAACATTTTGAAGATTTTTCGTTCCTTCTCTTCTTCTCTCTTTTCTTTCTTTTAAAAACTATATCAATCGGCTCGCTTCGATAACATCGAGAGCACTATAATTTCTCATACGCAAGCTTTCATTCATTTCTTCAAAACACATCTATAGATTTCATGATACTCATCGGTTAATAAACGTACACCATAGTAAGAACGAACAAGAACAGGTATTAGTAGAAACTTGTAGTTGTCGTCAAAGATGAATATATCTTCATCTTTGAATAATTTCTTTTTACTTAATTTATACGTTGTTCTGATGAACATTGAAGACTGACAAGTATTTCTATGCTGTGTATGTGTATAGGTTCTTTTTTTTAATATTTGATGAGGTCACGTCGTAAAAAAAGTGAATTTCTGCTTTAGATTCTTCTGTATAATTTGATGTGTGGTAATAAAAATTATATCTTAATACTAAAATAATCTATTAACGACAGGAAAAAAAGTATATTTGACTGATTTATATATATATATATATATTACTGTTGTTTTTATTTTATTTTTTTGTAGAAATTCTTGAAATAAACAAATGTCTTCTAAAGCACAGCGACGTCGAGCAAAGTCTTCAGGTTTATTTGAAATTATATAATATCTAAATTATCTATGAGATCATATTTCATAGTAACCGAGAAGCAAGCATTTGAAGAAAATGAGAATGAAAATAAACTGAATACTCATGCCATATCTGATGGATATCAATCATCACCAATGGGTAATATTGACTTAGATCGGTTCTACGAAAGAGCATTTTTTACGATCAATGATTCAACTGTCGAAGTTGTTTTAAATAATGATATATTAAGTTGGTCGACTATTTCAAGTGCATCTGGCGAAAGTAAATTAAGAAACATGCTTCCTTCTTTTCTACGTAAAATAAATTTTATAAAAGTTTATTTTCTAGCTTCTCATGAAGACGCCCATCAAAGACAAGCTCCTAATAATGAATATTTGAATTCAATTCATTTGCATGATGTCTATGCTATATCACCAATGTATCATGAATCGCATCGACCATTAAATATAAATGAAAATCAATCGGATATCTCTTTATCAAATACAACGTCATCATTATCGTCATCATCAAATCTGCCATTACGTGGATTTCAACTACATTCATTTGACAAAATGAATGAAAATATTTTACAAGAAATTCTCATTATTTTTCAAAGTAATACACCGAATCAAATTGAGCAATGGTATCGATTACTTTCAAAACTTATTTCTGAACGTAGGAAACTATTTTTAAAAGATTGATTCCTCTTGTTTATGGTTTTTTGATCTGATGAATTCTTTTAGATCGACCACCACGTAATTTTCTTGTTATCTGTAATCCGTATGCTGGTTCAGGACATAGCCGATATGTTTATAGTACAAAGATTAAACCTATGCTAGAAAAAGCACATCATAGTTTTACTTATTGCGGTAATTGAAGTAAAATCACTGTCATCTAAAAATTTGTTGTTCATTTTCTTTTTAGAAATCGATGATCTCTATTCTGCTGATGACGTACTAAATGATTTTCAAG
The DNA here is from genome assembly GCA_900239745.1 of Rotaria magnacalcarata. Taxonomy (NCBI): domain Eukaryota; kingdom Metazoa; phylum Rotifera; class Eurotatoria; order Philodinida; family Philodinidae; genus Rotaria; species Rotaria magnacalcarata. Next base: position 12,252 of record OENM01000222.1, read on the forward strand.
GTGATTTTGATTCGTTGGATGGGTATGAAAGAAGTTTTTGTTTGTTTTTCTATCAATTAATTCAATTTTTTTTATTATCTATTAGTTTAGTTATTATTGGTGGGGATGGTTCAGTTATTAATATTACTAATGCATTACTTCGTTATCTAACAAAACAAAATCGAACAAGGTAAGCATGAAAGAATTTCCTATGATATTATCTATCTGTTTTATGATAGACTAAATGCAGAAGACGATTTACCACAATTAACATTTCCTATATGTATAGTGGCGAATGGTAAGCTTTCAAGTAATTACGAATATTTTCGTTATATTTTGCTCATTATTTTTCAAGGAACAACAAATATTGTATGTCATTCGATTCACGGTTGTACAGATCATCACACATCAATTCTTCATTTACTTTTCAGTAACATGAATATAATAGATTTTTTCATATAAGTTTGATCAATGGAATTTTAGATAAACGAATGAAAATTGATATGTCAGCAATATTTGATATTAATTATAATTTTGTAACAGCAAATTTTAGTGCTGGAGCCGGTTTTCCAGCTAATGCTCTTCAATATTTTACACGTTATTCATTATGTAGCCCAAATAAAACTATTCGAAAATCATTCGCTAAAGCAGCTTCAAATAAAAATCTCAGGTAAATTTTTAATTTATATCAATATGCAATGAGTAATCTAAGTTGAATATCATTAACAACCAATACTAAGTAGTTAACAATTAGATAATACCAAACTTAATAACAAAAGAACAGAAAGAATGTTCGCGTGAATATCACAATAGTATAAAATTATCCTTCATAATCATCTGAATAAAGTAATTGAATTTCATATCTTAGTAACCATTTTCTTCCGTACTGTCAAGATTATATTAATCAATTTGTTACTATAGTATTACATTTAGAGAAAAACTTTTTCATTAAATCTTTCTAGCTTAAATTCTTTCCTAAACTCTTTTGAGTGGTACATTCATGTTCATCAGAGATTAATAAAGAATTCGATCTTGTATTTGAGTAACATGGTGTTCAAATACAATTTTACTTGTCTATTTTCCATTGAATAGATTTATCGAAATGGAAATTCGTTATATTCCTGCAAAACAAAATAGTATAACTATGACACGTTGTCATCGAGGGTAAATCTATTGATCTATGAGCTTTTGAAAGTTAGAACTTTGTCTTTTAAATCTAGTTGCAGCTCATGTACTCCACCGAGTACTGAAGAATATGATAATCAAGTGAAAGTATTTGATAACACTCATATACAAAATATAAATAAACGAAAAATGCCATCCTTATCCAATAATAATCATAGTACCCGTTCGTTGTCAGCATCTAGAAAATCTTATAGTCAAGAAAACGAAGAAAAAAAACAATGGAAAACTCTACATGGTAATTATTTACAAGTTGCAGTATTGACGAATGCAAATTTATGGTCATTTGCACCACAAGGTTTATCGAAATTTGGTCATATAGCTGATGGTTTACTTGACTTAGTATTGATTGAATCAACAACACGTAAAGAATTCTTACGTTATATTAAACGCAATGGAAATTCAAAGAATCAGGTACGTAAAATAGAGTCCATATCATATCAGTAGTTTTCTGCATTTTCATACTTCTTTTTCTACCTAGCATGAGTTACCATTTACAAGAGTAATTAAAGTAAAGGAAATCGAAATAGAATTGAAATTTCCAAACAATTATTTAATAAATGGCATATCAAATACAAATAATGAATTAGATTCATCATCATCAAAGGATTCATCCAATGAAGACTATTCTAACAATGAAAATGGAGGATCTTTCACACAACGTCATGAACCGCATCCACCTAATGCGCCTATATCGGAGGATAGTCGACGATATCACCGTCATCATCACCATCGTATGAATGAACAAGCACAAGAATCTTTGAAACAAAAAAACTATTCAGAAACAGAATGGAATAACGAAAAGATGAATTCTAGTAATACTAATGTATTACCTCGTCGAAAGAGCTTTTTGTTTTCATTAAAATTAAAAAAAGATAAAACTACTCTACCACATCCATCGAGTTTTGACGCTGGTAAACATGGGGATGACAGACAAAATCAAAAAAGTCAACGATTACCTTCTGGGACACTTCGATCAGCAAAAGTAAATAATGTTATTCAATTACTATTTTACAGTAGACAATTCGAGCTGGATCCTAAAACTAATCTATCTGTGTGCTTAGTTTTATTTTTATCTAATTCTTTTACAGACAAATTTTTCTTTTTGTATAGTCATTGCTGAATCTTTTCACGAGTGGTAATTCATCGTCTGTAAAACTTAATCAATCATTAAATCCAATGCAAGAATCATCTCATACTAGAACTAAAACTAGTATTGGAAGACGATCATCAATAATTAGTCGATCCATAAGTAAAGAAAATGAAAAAATGCCAACACTTATCAATAGTCAATATCGAAATAAGAAACAACCATGTATGTGGAATTTAGATTTTACTCCATACAATTCACCATTGATAAGAATTAAGTAAGATAGTTTAGTGAATGATCATTTTATTTGTATATATGAATAACGAGTTTTTAGATGCTTTCATCGATTTTTACCAGTTTTTGGTGTTGGTCAGGATCGAAATACAACAATGAGAGAAGTCAATTATTCATGTTTTGGACGAATCGGTTAAAGTTATTTTTTAATCTTAGTCCTTTGTTTTACTGATATTCAATATGCATGTGTAAATATATAATCATGTGAATTAATCTGTGCCTTTGACTTTATTCGAAATATCTTCTCAGTCTGCATTGATTTTCGTTACAAATTCAGAATTAGAATGATTTATATGTACATGTGTTCTATTAGTGCTCATCGCACTAACTATTGTAGCAGCATATGCAAAACTAATTATATATTCTGACAACAATTTTACGATGAAAAGTTATAACACTGATAATAAAGGATAGAATATTAAAAAAAAAAGTCAATGATCAAATTCGATACTAAAACAATTACTCATAGCATTTTCTATATTCATGACAGCAACTATTAGTGTTATATTTAAGCTATTGTTTTTTTCTCATTCTCATAATCTCTATAAATATCGACGAATAAAAACTTTTCAGAAATGAATAAGCATAAAATATTTTCACTAGACCAACTGTAGTTCTCATCATAATTATATGTATGTACACATTAAACCGTAGAGACACAACGAATTCGACATCTAAAAACAATCCGGCGAAATTCAATCTTTGATGAATATTGTATTCTTTGGGGATAAACAACAAGATCCACGTTTGATGATCTATCATGAAAGCAAAATAGTAGAGAGTCAAGTGAAAGTTAATATCATCGTTCTCTATGACATATTGCAATTGACATATTTATTTAATTAGAGAATGCATATTGACACTAGCTAAAAGTAAAAGTTCATAACGTGAACGCATGCTGATAAAATTCTCTTGTTAACAACAGAATTAGCTGTATCATATCTGATATTTTGATCTCATACAAATTGTTCAGTCATCTTTTTTTTATCAAATCAATAAATTATTAGAAACCTTAGAGTTTTTTTTTTGATCGAAAATGATCTTCACCCATTATAATTCGATCTAATAAGACATTTCTTGGGTTTATAAGTATATTGTGTAAATGTCTCATATTTCTATTCAAAGAGGAAAATGCCGCAATATAAAAATAAATATCCAGCACAATTGTCAATCAAATGTATTGTCTAAAGAGTATTCATTATAAAAATAATCTTTCTTTAACATATACCATATTTACATTTACTGAACATGTGGTGCACTGTTATACTCCTAGCCTGAAGACAAAGCCATTTATTTGTCTTACATTTAGTCGTGAAGTCAGTCCGTATGATGTCACTCTTTATTCTGATTGGCAGTAGAAAGAAAAAAAAATATGCAAAAAAAAACAAATGCAAATGTATAAATATATAGATCAATAATAAATGTGTTATTTTTTTGTTCTTGTGAATAAAAATGTCATCAAGCACCAATGTTATTTGGTTAGAAAATGATCAAAAGGAACCAATTCCTAATGAAATTTGTTCTCATGTTGCTCTATTTACGAATGAAGATGCATGCTATCAATTTGTATCTTCTTTACCAACAACATTACATGGTTTAACCCTTGTTGTTATTGATCCAACAGTATCCACCAATCGCATTGTCCAGTTGAAACAAATATCAGCTGTTTATATACTTACATTATCAGAATTAAAACCACAGATAAATAATTCAATAAAAATTCATGGACTTTTTCATGATCGGCAATCTTTGAAAGATCAAATTTTATCAGATTTGAATCGTTCAAAAGCTGTTAAACCTGGCTTTTTAGCTGGTTTAATCGCACCATTTCAGGGGTTTTATTTTCTTTTAACACATTCATCAACATGGTCACGTGCATTAGTACCTGCAATTGTATTTACATTGATTCTTTTAACTATATCTATAACAGGTATTTGGGGTATGCATATGCTAACGAATCGTTTAATTGAAAAATATACTTCACGCTGGACCCATTTTGGTATATGGTTACTTCGTATTGTACTCTATATAGTTCTTATGTGTCTATCGCTAATTGTTGCACTTACAACAGCTCAACCATTAAGTTCACCAGCACTTGAAAGCTTAGTGCGCGCACAAGAACGTAATCTAAAATATCCGAATAGACCAGAAGAATCATTTTGGTCTAGTGTATGGCGAAGTATACGTGTTGCTATTATTTCATTACTAATTTCGTTTGGAATTTTTATTTTATTAACGTTTATAGAACTTTTTTTCCCACCAGCTGTTATAGTAACAACACCAATGAAATTTATTGCCACTGGTTTTATTATTGCTTATGATATAATTGATTATCCATTGTCATTGCATCTAGTTGGTGTGAAAGAACGTACACCATGGTTTAAAAACTATTTATGGGCCACAATTGGCTTCGGTTTAGCTATGCAAGTTATTTTTCTTATTCCAGGAGCCTTTCTTATTTTATTGCCTGCAGCTGTTTGTGGTGCAACGCGAATTGTTGTTGCGGCTGAAAGAGCAACAATTGATCAACCATTACTACACAATGATGAAGCTATTTAAAAGTTAGAGAAAAAACTTAACAGAACAACGATTTCCTTATTTTTTTTCACTTAGTCAGATTGATATTTCGATAATTATTTTTTTTTCTTTTGAATTTTTGGAAAATAGTGATAAACAAATTGTTGTGATTCAAATGAAAATCAACATACTTGAATTATGTCATAAACCGATATGAGGCAACCTTAAATACTTTTATGGGAAATAGATTACAATGTTATTCTTTGGTCAAGGTCATGAAATTATTTGCATGATTTCTTACTATGAAAAATAAGAAAGAGAATGAAGAACCTCTAAAAATATTTGTAGACGGTGATAGAAAGTAACTTCAGAATTTAAGAAAGATCAACACTATCGAATAAACTGTTTTCTTTCATAGTTTGATCGTAAAAAATATTTCTGTCTCAATCAATATCCAGTCAAAGCTCATAATTTATGATCTTATATTTGCTTTTGATATGAGAAATATTCTAAATGAATACTCATGCATATACTTATATATGTATATCTTTATACGTCTGATACGTTAATTCAACATCATCAAAAAAAACTAATCTAATAGGAACATAGAGTTTCATATGTAATAAGTGTTTTCGTGCATTAATGTAGATTTCTGCTCTTACTTTCATACACCTAGTAGAGTTTGTTAGTTTAGTTTTGCGGCCATAAATCGATCGATGAAAATTAACAGCATATATCAGATTACTATGTTAATGCATCACTAAATACTTCTCTTTCACATAACCAACATTTATGCATCAATGTCTGCATCAAAATTATGTCATGTATCGGATTGTACTGGGAAAAAAATAAAATACCACAAAAGGGACTTCCTAAATCTGTTGTATATTACCGACATCTGTAATGCTCTACTTTTTTATAACTCAAAAATCATTATTGAAAATATAAATCAAATCGTTTTAATAGTTTCATTTGAATTAATCTAATATTTTGAATACATACATCAATAATAGAGGTTTCTACTTACTGCCTACTGCTCAAAACGAGACAAAGAACATCTACACTACTCATTTCATTTAACGCTACACTCAACAACAGTTCACATTGATTGTAACGCTATATGATCCTCTGCATTCGTCTTTTTCCACGTTATAAACGAACAAAGAGTCGTCTGTATACGTTCGTAGAATGTTGAACATAGTGATTAACCTATAAGCAGAGTGACCTTTTGACAAAAGAAAAATATGAAAATAATGATATGCCTGAACGTGTTGTTCTCTTGTTGCCATCATTAGTGATATATAGCGACATATATGTATAGTTAAAGTCATTCGAGTATAAGTTGGAGAAACAGAATAACGATGTTTTTTTTGTTTTCGCCAGTCATAAAACCACAAACACACATCAAAACTATTTACTCTCTTTACATTTCGCAATACTATTCATTGCTCTATTTTAGACGACCGACGTAACTTCAAGAAGTAAAAGTTTAACTTCACTATTCAATTAGGAAATTGTTTTTTTGAAAAAATATAAAATGGCTAATCGATCATCGGCATCGCTACGAAGTCGTAATACTTCATCATCGGGTAATACGAGTGGATTGAATATTTCTCGTGCTCAAGAAAAGGAACAACTGGAAACCCTTAACAATCGTTTGGCTGTTTATATTGATACTGTACGTCGTTTAGAACAAGACAATAAAGAATTAAAGGTATAGGCTTGTTGCTATTGTTATTTTTTTGTTCCGAAAATATTTTGACGATGCATTTTATTTCAATTAGAGTATCATTGCATCGTATACCGATACATATGAAGTTGAAACATCGAAAGTGAAACAATTATATGAACGTGAACTTGAAGATGCTAAAAAATTGATTGAAGAACTTGCAAGAGAAAAATCACGTTTAGAAATCGATGCTGAAAAGTCGAATGCTGAAGCACAAGATGCTCTAGCTAAGTACGTACATTCTTAATTCTATTGTTGGTTATAGTATTATTTTAATTTTTGAATATGATTTCAGACTTGCTCGAAAAGAACGTGAACTACGTGCTGCTGAAGGTCGCTTGAGACAATATGAAGTCGAAATGGGTGAATTGAAAGTACGCAATGAAGCCATTGGATATGATGCTAATCGAAAGAGTGACGAGAATGTGGTAAGTGTAAAAACAAAAAGATTCCATAGATTATCGAAAAACTGAATACTGCGTTAAGCTTAGTTTTGAAACAAGGTCAGTCCTTATTATGTAACCTATGCACACAGTAAACAAAGAGGATTACTTCGGAAGTACAGATGTTGCTGTCGGATTTGTTAAGAACAGTAGTTCAAGGCTACGAATAGTTGAATGGAAATTCATAGAAGATTTCAAGGTCAATTTTAAAAATCTGAAAGAAATTTACTGACACTGAAATTATCATTCACATAATCAGAAATAGGGGATATATTGGTGTAATTTTGTCGATAGAATATTTCCAGTAATGTGAGAAATTGTTTTGTTCATCGGTGAGTATGGAAGAACGAAAGTAAAACTAGAATGTCGTCGATTCCGATGAAAGCTTTTGTTCTCACGACACAAACTGGAGGTTATTCAGTGCATTTAGTTGGCTAAATGCAAATACTCAACATAGAATAAGAAAGACCATTTTCTTTAGTTTACTAGTGTTCAATGATTGCAATGCACACACTAGATTTATTATGTACATCTATGTTTCTTTTTGTTTCAAGGCATTACGTGGTGCGAATAGTGATCTTGAAAAACAAGTCATCGCATTGAAACGTCAACTTGAATCTGAAACACTTCTTCGTATTGATCTTGAAAATAAAAATAAAACTTTACGTGAAGAACTTCAATTTAATGAACAAGTTCATGAAACGGTAAAGCGATGAAAAAGAATTGTTATATATGAAAATTTTCTTTTTAAAGGCTATTGAAGAAATTCGTAGACAAAAACATTATGAAGTTAGATCATTTGATGATGGTTTACGTCAGCAATATGATGATCGTTTATTAAATGAATTACAAGAATTACGTATGCAAACTGAACAAGAAATGCAAGCTGTACGCGATGAAATAGCTTCACAATATGAAAAGAAAATTGAAGATTTACAAACAACAATACGTCGTAATGCAGATCAAACTGGTTCATATCGTTCGGATCTTTTATCTTATCGTGAACGAATCGAAGATGCAACAAAATCTCGTGATGCATTAAATGAAAAAGTAGTATCTCTTGAACAACGTTGTCGTGATTTGGAAGAACGTCTTCATCGTTCACAACAACGACAAGAAGATTTATTAGCTGAACGTGAAAATGATATTGAACGATTGAAACAACAAATTGAACAAATGCAAATCGATTATCAAAATTTACTTGATATTAAAATTGGTCTTGATAGAGAAATTGCAACATATAGAAAATTACTTGAATCCGAAGAAGAACGGTAAATAGAAAATTCTCTTTTTTATGATTGAAAAAAAAGCCTGACTGACATTTTTGTTAATTATTTAGACTTAATATTTCTGGTAATTTATCACGTATGGAAGCATCAAATACAACATATGAAAGTACTTCATATCCATCACGTAAACGTCCACGCTATGATGTTGATGATCATCCATCAGTCAATACTCAGTTACTTGATGGCATCAATATTATTGATGATGAAAGTTCACAAGCAAAATTTGTTAAGTTAATGAATAATTCTAAACAAGATGTTTCTTTTACTGGATGGGTACTTAAAAGAAAAGTTGGTTCACAAACATATGAATTTAAATTTCCTAAAGGAATGGTTCTTAAAGGTGGTGCGACAACTACAGTAAGTTACAATTTGATTTTGATTGTATGGAATACTTTTCGTATTTGTTTCTAGATCTGGAGTTCGGATGTGAATGATATTTCGGTTGATCCTCCAACAAATTTAAAACTACGCACAGCAAAATGGTTTTCAACTGGTAATGAAAGTAAAAAAACATTTTTGGAAGATTCAGATGGACGTGTAAGTTTGCTTGTGTTTTGATTCACAATTAATTTCTCTCATGTTTGTTTGTTTGTTTCGTTTTCTTTTTCTTTAGGTTATTGTTGAGAAGACTGTTACTGTTAAATAATTAAGCAAGAAGCAAACAAAATTTATCTATATACTGATTTGTTTATATGTACAACATTTCGTATTAATATTCTCTCGATGTAGTTTTTTGAAAATTTTTTGTCTCTATTCAAGATGTGTGGTGTTTTGTTGTCGTTTTTTTTTAAATTCTTGTGCCAGTAGAATTAAAAAAAGAAACTGAATATTGATTTTTTGATGGTTTTTTCTTTTCTTGTCCATACATCAAATCTTATTTTCACGTCTCTTTTTTTCCTTGAACACAAACTGTATCGTGAACGTTTATCTATTTGACTTTATTGTTGTTACTGTTCGTTATGGTCAACTTGCTTTGCTTTTCAATCCTGAGCGTTTATTATCTTTTCCCTTGTCGTTGTTGTCTCGTCTTGGTAGCAAAATTAAACATGGCTCAGAAAGATGATATTAATGTTATGAAGTTTTCTTTCCACATTAAAACTACAGAGAGCATAATGAAGAATCCATATACCAATGAAAACAGAAATAGTTGATTAGAAGTTCAATTTATAGTATGTTAAGCTAGATCCAATCACTAAAGTAAAATGTGCATGCTAAACTTTCTTATCGTGTATATGTGTTTATTACTATCAACAGTAGAAAGTGAATAGAAAACGTTTGATGTCGATGAGTGAGTAGCGAATAAAAGATCGCATTGATTGATAACATGATTTGATACTATCGTAAAGTAGACGGCTGCTAGAAATGTTTGTCATATAAATAGTTCTTCGTAGAAACACTACATTTCACGATTGAAATAGAAAAATCAATTGATATTTTTGAAACTACCCCGGCCTTGCTAAAAATATGATCAAATCCAATGAAATCAATGTGATAAAAGTCTCGCACTCAATTTCGTTGCTTTTCACGATAAAATGAGAATACGGTCCTAACAAGTCCTTTTTGTTCTTAATGATCGGAGTAACGTAATGTCATAGTAGTTTTGACTGATACTAGACGAACCGAAGCAATAACAATAAATAATTAACTAGAAGAATATCTACCAATCAAACAAAATGAAGCGGAGTGAGACGCTTATTAAAAACTATATGCATTGCATGCAACCAGATACCTATGTATTGTTCTTCTCTTCATTTGCATGTACTTACTAAGCAATCACTTTTTTGATGTACCTAACATTGGGATGAAATTTTATTTTGGTTGACAAAATGCATATGTCAAAGTAAATTATGAACATGGGGAGTAGTGGCGTAACCAGGGTTTTTTAGTATCCTGAATCTCTGCTAGAGAGCATGGGTCCCAAATGAAAACTTATATACATTCATATTGGACTCAAGTGATGAGTTTCTAGTGGAAAAAATTTTGAATCTGAGTTTGCAAAAAAAATATAGCACTTTCCTGAGCTCAACCAGAAAATGTTTCATGGCTTCGATGATATCTCGTTTTCAGGAATGTCACTGAAAGCTATATCAAAATTCATTTAAAAAAATTCATCCGTTCAGACTTTGTGAGATTTAAAATTCCTTGTGAAATTTTTTCGAAACGCCTCGAATTTTAAAAGTGCCGTAACCTTTGAAGGATGAATTTTTTAAATGAAATTTGATGTAACTTTCGATGGCATTCCTGAAAACGAGATATCATTAAAGCCGTGAAACATTTTCTGGTGAGACTCAGGAAAATGCTATTTTTTTTTGCAAACTCTGATTCAAAATTTTTTCCGCTAGAAACTCATCATTTGAGTTCAATATGAATGTATATAAGTTTTCATTTGGGACCCATGCTCTCTAGCTCTAGCAGAGATCGAGAATACTGGGAAATCCTGGTAACGCTACTAATGGCAAGCATCGGTAAAACAACACTCATAAAAATAGATCTGTTTTGACTAAGAGAAACATAGATAATAGAAATAAGTTTGAAGAAAAATGAATAACTTTGTATTTCAGAATATTATACAGGCCTCGCAGAGGTCCTTCTTTCCTACTTTTTCCCTTCTTTTTAAGGGGCGTCCTTCTTCATCCTTCTTTTTAACAAAATTCCTTCTTTGCCTTCTTTTTTTCGTTGTCATGCAAGATGACGGTATACATACTTCACAACAGAGATACTACACTGCAGAGAAATAATATTCATATATCAGAAAAACCACACAATGAAACAATCATACTTCTAGAGCGTATATTTATTGTTATTTATTTATTTTCAAATTTTTATATCTACAAAGTTATAAGCTCACGAATCTTATCTTCTTTTTGTACCATTTTTTTCTGAGCTGATTCATTTGGTCGCTATTATCGCAGAGTTGTGTTTTCAAAACATTCAATTTTTTCTTCGCACCTCCAATAAGTAGTTGTGTCGTTTCGACACCAGCAAAGTTTTTCGTTGCAGCGGCAGCTTCGAGCCGTGTGTTGCTGTCATTGAGCACTTTTGATGCATTTTCTAGATCTTCTTGTAATATCTTGCGTTGATCGATTAGATTCTGTTCATTTTCGACCAAAACTAGTTCTTTGTTTTTCATTAATTTTGCAGCAGCTACATCGCTTTTTTTTCGAGTATTCGTTGTGTTATTTCTTGATCAACTTGATATCGTGAGTGTACGTCCTCTACATTGTCAAGAAGTCCTTTGCAAATTGGAACCTATAAAGTATATCAGTCACATTAATAATATTTAACTGTTACTTAATGGTCTCACTTACTTTATGAACTTTTCCTTGTCCGTAAAATTTGACGGCATCTTTCGTTGCTCAAAGTCCGTTGATGGAGATGTCACTTAGAGATGATCGGTCGTCGATGATTAGTACCCCCGGTCGAAGAAAACTATCAGTAAACGGTCGTATACGATACAAATACGACCCGTTTTACGTGCCATATTTTCCCCGTATAACAGGGGCAGTAATACGACCGTATGTTCTATAGAATACGATAATATTACGCCGGCTTTACGAGGTTTTACGACTGATATACGGTGTCCGCGTATGACCGTAATACTGCCCCTGTTAAAAAGGCCGTTTTTACGACGGAATACGATGCAAAAACGACTGTTTACGGTAATATTACGCCGGCTTACGGTTATCCGTTTTGATCGACCTGGTGTGCTGCGTTTTCACTAAAGTCACATTCAACATCGGCATTACCATGTAAAAGTGATAGAAGACTCTTGATGAGTTTAGGTAATACGACAAATTTGGCAATACCTGATCTGTTCTTATTGCAGGACGGTACATTTGGATGAATTCCTTCTTTTCCTTCTTTTTAAAAAAATTTCCTTCTCAAAATCCTTCTTTTTATCAAACCCCGCTGAGGGGCCTGTATAATATTATCTAATGCAATATAGCTTATACTGATATTGCTGATTAACTTCAAGTTATTGTCATCATAATGAATTTAGAATCAATAGTAACAGTGGCCACTATCAATCACACTCTCTCATGAAATATATTAACACCTTTTTCTCGATTGTTGAAATGAACAGTAATTTATGTTAAGACGAAAAACACATATATTTCTTCATAGGAAAGAGAAGTGTGCACAGATTTGATCGAAATCACACATTCGTTAATATTTATCTTGAACTGATGTGCAAATTTTTTCTAACTCACTTTATTTGCATATCCTTTTACTGCTCATTTATAGCATGCACGCCGCCTTTTAAGAATAGTCACATAGGGTTACATTTTTTCTCAACTTCAGCTAAATCTATTTATCTTCAGTCAACAATTATTGCTATTGATAAATGATTTAAATTGAATGACAATAGTTTCTCTCTATATCTATTCTATTTAGTACAAAGAAGAAGAAAAGTGGATATAATCTCATAAATCGATAATTGTATGTTGTTGAATTTTTCGTTTTCGATTATAATTATTATTTTCAACGTTGGATATATCATCTATATTATGATATGGATTCACTGTTTGTTGTTGTTTATGGATATAGTTTTTTAACTTTTTATATTTAGGAAATATGCCAATCCAATTTTGACTTTCTAAATAACTAATATATAAATTTTGTGCTAAACATTTTCCAATTTGACGCAATTGAAACTTATAATGAAAATAATCAGTTATTTTAATAAAATCAATATCTTCAATAATAAATACAAGATGATAAAGAAGAATATTATACGATTCAATTTGATGTAAACATATATAAACACGATCAAGTGAGCATTGTTGTTTTAGTGTATTATTTATATAGATTGATACATGAAAATCAAGTGGGGATAAAACAATACGTGTTTGCTTTAAATTTTCAATAAGATTTAAACATACAAATATTGTTAATAGTCCAAATGTAAATAATAACAGAAATTCTGAGCCCGATATCCAATAGTCATCAATATGAAAACTATAGTAAGAATATAGACCTAATGCAAGTATTAATATTTGTATAATAATTAAGAAATAAATTGTTGACCAACGACGATATTGATATTCAAATGTAAACGATTGAGTATGTGTAAATGGATAATATGGATTTGAGCGAAAATGTTCAATTATTTTATCACCAAACTGTCAAAATATGAAAAATCTTAGATTTGATAAGAAAAGAAGATAAACGTACAGGATCGTATGTTTTATGGACAATTGAAAATAATGATCGAATCTTGCTGATAAATCGATGGTGATATGATAAAGCCATTCAACGGGGAAAAGGATAACTCCTCCATAACATGCAATGATTAAAATCTGTCTTGTCTTTTCTTTTATTTTGAACAATCGGTCATTTATAATCAATTGAAATAATTGACGAGCATCTATATGATTCATCAACGAGTTTCGCGCGTCGAACATTCAGATAATTTACTCAGTGCAGTAAATCGATCGTTAAATATACAACAGATTACTTTTTAAACAATAGAAAGTAATCAAAACTTGAACTCATACTTTAACACTCGATGGCATTTTTATTTATGATTATTTTTCAGGGAATGAACTGGAATAAATGTTAATCGAAGTATTTCTATGTCATTTTTCTTAGGATTCAATCTATTCACTTTTAGTTGATTTGTTGTTTACTTGGATTTTTGCTGTATAATGGTCGATAAAACAGTTTATAATAGTTGACCTTCTGTTTGATTTTTGATTCTTCTGAATAGGATACATGAAGATCTATCAAAAATTGTACTTCTAAAGCTTGACAATGAAAAGATTAACGAGAATAGCTCAAGTAATTTTATTAATGTTGATTCTATTGTTCGCGACTGTCTATGAAAACCAAAGGGTGCGGAAGGCAATGAAGGATGATCTATAATTTCGAGTGTATGAGACGTAAACTAAATCTTTATCCATAGATATGAACAAGATAAATTTGAAAACTGAGTGCCAGAACTTTTCAAGCACAAAGATACAACAGGATGTATATGTTGACATTAGAAAATTTTCGTAATTGATTGAGTTCAAATTTATTTCAGCAAGAAATCTTAAAGATACCGACATGAATACTAGTATCAGACAATAAATTAAATTTTCGTGAATGGTTGATGCTCTGATGCGAAACGTTTTTTTAAGAAAATGCCATGCTTTGTTGTCTTTAGGAGCAGTACAACAGATCCCAATCGTTTTGAACTACTGTCTGGTGATTGAAAGTACTCAAAGAATTTTCATAATGATTCGTAAATATACTATTAAAAGAAATTTGATAGAATGTTGCATACAATAAACGAGCCAGTTGTGTCTTACCCAGCGCTGGAACCGGTCTGGTAAACCGGTTCCGGTCCGGCCGGATCTATTTTTGTTAAAAAAATGTTTTACAAATTTTTCTATGAGGTAGATATAATGAAATTGTGCTATCAATATATATATATATA
>OENM01000222.1:27361-39628 GCA_900239745.1 Rotaria magnacalcarata
AAGCTTGATCAGAAAATTTAGAGTATTCAGCTATCAGCATTTATAATGTGAGGAGCTGAGTCATAAGATTTGAATAGGCCTATTTAACCATTAACTAATTGATATCATTGCTGGAACGCAGTCTATCAGTTTGTACCGTATTATGGCTATCTGAAACAATTTTCAAGGAATTAACTCCATCAGTTGTTCTCCGATTTGCCGGAATTTCACCGGTTCGAGAGTAATTTATGTCCTGCCAATTTACCGGTCGGACAGAACCGGTAAAGTTTTTTAACCGGCCGGACAGGACCGGTTTATGGATTTCTTACCGGTTCCAGCTCTGGTCGTACCTGACATAGTAACTGGAATTATTCTGTCTAGTGAAAATACATATTTTTATTCCGCTCCTCCATAATCGATTTGTATAAAGAGAATAACGTGTGGACAATTGAGTTTACTTGAAATATCATCGAGTTTCTTGTAATTTCAGTTATTGTCGTTAACTCGCTAATACTCTTTTGATTTTTTACTTATAAAAAAGCACTCTATCACTATCTTACTTATTCTACAAAGCATAATTCTTTAATTAAAAAACGTTCGAATGAAGCGGCGCTTTTTTTGTAGAGAATAAAAGTCTTTTGAGTGTTGTTCTTCATTATATTCTATGGTAGTTTTTATGGAAAATGTAATATCGTACTTTCACACAATGATAAAGAATATAGATTTCCATTTCAATTATCATAGAGTACTGACACCATAAAATAAAACACCAAAAAAAGAAAAATAGCTTTCAAATGCATTAAAATAATAATAATTAATATGCATTGCTATTTAGTTTTTCCTTACATACTTGTATACTCTTCGTTCGATATCAAATTTATCTAAATTTTCTGGATTTTCTGATTCGATAAAAAATTTAGAATTTCAATTTATACTATGAAACATCATAAAATCTGATGACGGCACACAACCTTGACAATAAACAAAAA
This sequence comes from Rotaria magnacalcarata, assembly GCA_900239745.1. Classification (NCBI taxonomy): domain Eukaryota; kingdom Metazoa; phylum Rotifera; class Eurotatoria; order Philodinida; family Philodinidae; genus Rotaria; species Rotaria magnacalcarata. The sequence goes on from OENM01000222.1 coordinate 28,330, forward strand.
TAGGTTTTGTTTAATTCTTTGTTATTCGTGAAGTTTTACCGCTGGAAGGGTGGAAAAAATGAATTTCTTTTCCGGTTTCGATTCTCAATCACCAGGAGTGACTGTAAGATTTATTCAAAGTTAAAAAAGTACGTCAACCTAGGCACACAAGACCTGGATAGTTGTCAAATACTAATACATGTCAGTTAATAAGCGCAATGTAACATTCTTTCCTAATGCGACGAGGTTGTCCTTGAGAAAAATGAACCCGAGTTTCTTTTTCAAATGTTCTTTAAAAATAGAGCAACACTTGCAAGTATTTTATTCAACAATTTTCCTACACAATACGCATGGTGAGGTTCTCAATTGAAATACTTCATAATTAGATAGGATCCAGCTTTTTTTTTATGTATTTATTTTTTGGTAAGACTCCCATTGAAAGAAAGTATATTAATGTCGCAATAGCTACTTAAAACTCATGAAGTGCAAGACTAGTTTTTATGTATCCACTTATAACTACTTCAAACGTTTCTAGTGATTCAGATTCACAGTGCACTGAGTTCTAGTGTGTTAAATCAACATGGTTCTCGACATCCGTGGTATGATGTGACGTGATGTGATGTTCTAGGAAACAACACACTGGTTTATTTAAAAAAATCTTAATAATAACAGTTTGTTATTGATTTGATGGGTGAAATAGTGATTCATCATATTTTCATCATAATACTAATAGATTTTTTCTTCTGTTGCAGTCAAAATCATTTTTTTCTTCTCTATTCAACTAATAGGATGCGATAAAAAAAATCAATTATTTGCACAATTTCCAAGACAACAAGCTGACACTATTAACAGCTATTTTTGTATTTACTCTTGGTGTATCAATATGAGTGTCCTTGACAAGTGATATCCCTAGTAACGGGTATACCTTTTCTGTTTCTTTAAACACAATCTAAAAATAATGCTGTATAAATTAACTAGCGCCCCCATCACCGTACCTGTCAAAGTTCATTTACTCATTGGTTATTGAATACACTCCAATCCGCATCAACCAAGAAGTTTTCCCAAGCCAACGCTCACATAACAGAACACACGTATACATATTTACACTCTCATACGTACACTTACTTTTGTGTTACGCATCGATGCATTCGCGTTGTAATATATCCTTATTCCTTGCAGACAATCTTATCCTTGATTTATTTGCTACTATTAATCAGAGGTGTGATTGAAGTTCAAGCGAATGAAAACTTTTTTTTCTTTCTTTTCTATTTCTTAGATTATATTTTATTTCCTATTTTGTGATCCAAAATTACATCGACTGCTTAACAACAAAATTATAATATAATGTTCTCAATACTAATTCGAACAAATAGACAATCACCACATAATCTTTTTTATTTTTTACATACGCTCTTTATACTATATGCATGCACAGCCTTTTTTACTACTGTCAATGCACTCAATAATCATGAAAATGAAGGTAAAAAGCAATGATTTTTATGTTTCAAACAAATTTTCATAATCTATACGCTTAGCATTTATTCAACTATCGATTGATTCAATACATGTTGTTAAACCGTTCGATCCCCGATTTGCAGTAAATATCTTTAATTAATTTAGTTTTCTTATGCATTTTGTTTTATTTTGAATATTCAATAGAATATTGAAGAAAATTCAAATGATGATGAAGAAAAAGAACTTCTTATTGCATTATTAACATCATTTGATGATGATCATACAAATATTAAACAAAATGATATTGAAAAACTGCCGGAATTTGCATACGATAATAAAGTTTTTATAAGTAATAATTGTACATCATCATCATCTTCTTCGTCGTCATCAGCTGCAGCAACAGCATCCGAATCATCTTCATCGTCACCAATACGCTTTATTCCACCTTTACTTGATTTTGGTGAACAGTAAGTTTCAATCAATGGATCTATTAATTTTCCTTTCATCGAAAATTTTAGATCCATCGCTATTCCACGCGTACAAACTGTTATGATAATTAATGATGATTCAGAGCCACTTGAACTTCAATCATTATCAGGAACAACAGTTCAATTTTATTCGTCATTTTTTACGCAGAAAATTCTTCCGTCAAAGGGTGGTAATACATCCATCAGTGTGTATTATCTACCGCGAACACTTGGTAGTACGAAAAGCACGTTTACAATAAAAACAAATCTTCGAACTGTGCATTACTACGTAAGTATTAGCATTAAATAGATTCATTTTTTTTCATAGATTAATTCATCTATTGCTTTATTGGAGGTTACTGGTATTGGTACGTCAAATCCATTTCTTATAAGACCATTAATTGGTGCAACACTACCATTAAATTCAACATTTGAATATATTATAAATTTTTATAATCCATATAATTATTCACTTCAAATCAATGAAATTTTCACAAGTGATGAAAATTTAATAATTGAATTATTATCATATAAAACACAAAAAACTAAAATAATAAAATCATTTGAACATATCGAACATTGGCATTTGAAACCTTATGAAAAAAAGCCATTGGTGAAAATCAATTATTTAGCCTATAAATTAGATCGTTTACATGGATTTTATTGTATTAAAACAAATTCTAATGATACAATTATTGTACCTGTTGAAATGAATGTTGTAAATCATTTAAATCTTTATTCAAATGTTGATCTATTAGAATTAAGTTCCAATGGTTTCATAAGATCAACAGTTAGATCTATAACGGTACCAGTCTATGTGATTAATAATGGAATAACTCCGGTGACCATTACTGTAAGTAGATTCAAAAATTTCTTTTGACAAAAAATCACATATTTAATTTTTTCCTGATATACAAAAAGATCACAAGAGTCTTTTCCTATCTACATGACTGAATGTCAAGTTCTCATCTCACAAGTAAAATATTTCGAAATCCCCGCTAACAAAGTTCTATGATGAGTCACTGATGAATCAATTCAGATCAAGTGCATTGTATTTGCATACGTTTGTCTTTCAAAGAATAAAGAATGATATATTTTCAAACAAATTTTAATAAATAAAAAATTAGCAAAGCTTGAAGTCATAATTTAGAAATGTACTTTATCAGAACATTTCGCTTGTGATCCTTTTTTTCGAATCTAATTAAACATAATTGTAAAGTCGTCTCGATTTATAAGTATATTTTGTTAGAATATTTTGCAGTTCTTACATTTCTGCATACTTAATTTATACGCCTGAAGCAAGTTAATGTGCTAGTAAGCATCGTAAATACTTACTGAATCGTAGTACAGATTTTGTCGTGATTAAAAAACTTTATTTACCTAGCTAACGATCTATGTTCGTCATCATATATTAGTGGTATCAGGACAAGAATGTTGTTATTTATTTATTTTAAATTCTGTATACTCCACATTGTGACATGCTACGATGCCGTTCTCAGGAAAAATACCTGCGATATTCCTATCGTATATGTTTTTATTTTCTATAGAAATTCGTGGTTACGATTAATTCTAGGTTAAAAAATGTTGCTTTTCTAATGTATCTGTTTTAAAACAACAAACTTTATATTTGAAAATAATATCAACGGCAATTCTATTCTTTAGGATGTTCGAGTTACAGTAGCAAATATGAATTATGCAACAGTTAACCATGAAAAGGTTCAAGTACCAACTGGTATTCATCATTTAACTAAAATAGCAGAATTAACTATTCATCCACAGTTAATTCCGCGCGATGTGACACGTCTTCGTGGTTCAGTTGAAGTATATTCATCATCATCATCATCATTGAATAATGAAGAACCTACATTACGAATTCCATTTCGTTCAACAGTTTTACATGGTTCACTTGATTATGATAAAGAAGCAACTTATTTTTACATTCCATCACTTTCAACTGATGAATCATATGATAAAATAGAAAAATGTCGACCAATTAAATTAATAAATCGGTTTAATACATCCATGGTTATGTATAATGCAACGACCGATTCAACAGGTTTACTTTTACAGTATATGAATGTATGTTATTAATAAAATCTTATTTCTATAATCTGTTGATCAATCGTTTATTATTTTCTAGGTCAAATTTTATTCATCATATGTATATGCACGTCCAGGTGAATCAGTTTTTCCTGTATGTTTAAATATACTCAAGCAAACAGTATCAACTGCGTCATTAATTACTTTGGAAGCATCAATTATATTACATACAAATCTTTCGTTTTTTCACCTGCCTATTCATTTGTACAGAGGATTACTTAATGTAAGTCATACATATCGTTTAATTATATTTCGTTCTTTTTCTATTTCGGAAAAGACTAAGAATTTAATTTAATTGGTTTATTTTATATCATTTCGTTGTTATAGTATGTTAAAATTTGAGAAACAGAAATTAGATAGAGAATATTTCACTTAAATCTGTAACATTTTATTATACTCATAAAAACAAGTTATAAATTAAAACATACGCAAATCACATCGCGAGTTGCGAGTGTACTTGTTAGTGTTTATCTTATTGAAACGTAAACATTCACTGACTGTTAATTTCTTTTTGAGAGAAAGATAAATAGATTTTTTTTGTCACTAGAAGAACTAAAAAGAAAGGTTCAATCACAGAAAAAGAACGTTACATTGACCGTGCTAATTGACTGCAGCCTCTATATTAAAATTACGCTATTTTGACCTTGAAAGCGGTGCAGTGTATTTTATCAAGATTTCAAATAATTTAATATGATTCGCTTGTCTTGCATTTGCCATTTCTTGATCGTTTAATTGAGAATGAAATTAGAAAACGAAGGTCTCTGATGGATTGATTCATTTTGTCTTGAGACTATAGTATACATCATTGTGGATATGGATGAATTATGATTATTACGAAAGGAGTTTTTGACCTTCACTTTTAACTGAAAATATATTGTGCTTTTATAGTATTTTATCAGTGCCTACTTCATTGTTCTAGAAGACATTAGAGAATTTTATTATTTACTCGTTAACAATATTTTGTTTTGAAAAGGCTTCAGGGTCATGCCGTTGTTTCTATGACAAGATAAAACAATGTTAAAAGTGTGATGTTAAGATCAGTCATGCAAACTAACATATATCATATTTAAATTTAAGCATAGAAGCAGATCGAAAGACTTGAAATTTTCACAATAAACTATTTCTATTGTAGTTTGTCGCTATGTCAAATTTGAAAATCCATTTTTTTGTGCTTCCAAGAAAGCAAAACATGAACTATCTCTTCACAGTTTTCATAAAATATTTGAATCTAATTAGTCTCAACTTGCTTAAAACGATGTTTTGCTTCTATTTCAATTGACTTTATTTTGGTTGATAATCATGTAAATTAAAATGTATATTTATTTGATTTAGGTTGATCTCACTGTTGACAATACCAACGGTGGTATTAGACGTAATGATGCAAATCCATCAGAATATTACATAACAAGTATACCGGTGAATTCATCACGTACAGTAAAATTCATATTGAAAAATCCAAATCCAATCGATATACGGACTGAAAAAATATCTTTAACGTTACCAAAAACAAATATTCGTCTTATTCAGTTACAATTATTAAATGGCAGTGAAACTAAAGTATCATTCAAAAGTTCATATCAAAATGAAGATATTACAGAAGTAAGATGATACATAAAGCAAAAACAAAAATTATAATTATCTTTCATTGAAGCTTGTTATTCCTGCTCGTCATCAAGCAGTATTAGCTTTAACAATTCATGGAACAAGTGATCCATCATTTTACGATGAAACACTATCATTTAAAACACCCTATCAAGTAAGCCAAAAAGAAAATAAACAATCAGTTATTTTCTCCCTCATATTCTTCTTTTATTGTTATTTTTTTTTATAGAATCTTGATATGAAAGTAAAATATCGTATTGTCACTGGGTCGATTGAACTTGAAAATAAACTTCCGTTACATATCGATGTATTTCCTGTAAGAAAATATTGTTTTTCTAAAACTGAAACATTTTGTTGTTTTTTCTTCGTCGTCTTTTCTCAACTAGAATCGCATCGGTATGATAGACGTTGCTATAAATAATGGATTTGATGACCTAACAGAAGTTTTACGTATGGAATTTCCATCATACGGTCAAAGTTTTTCATTCTACTGGAATAATACATCATTTGGCAAACTTATTATTCAACCAAATCAAACTTATCTAGTATGCAGCTATACTTGTCTATTGATTACCCTTTCATCTCTATTATTTAATTTTCAGATTGGTAAACTTAGCTTTGATATGCGACCTTTGTGTAATAGTATACTAGTACCATCGGAATCGACGTGTTATTGTGGCTTAAATAATCATCCAGAATATAAACAAAAATGGAATCAACATACGACAGCATTAAATAATTATGAACTTGATCATATACTTGTATCGAAATTTCGAAGTCTATGGCAAGATTGGACGTCACTCGTTCGAAAACAGCGGTAAGCAAAATAGGAGATAATCATGTGTTGTTTATGTTTTATTGATTTAGAATTCAAACAAATATTTGGCTTGTGACAGATCAAGCTAATGTATCATGGCCAGTAACAATTGGCTTTGTTTGGCCATCTGTATTGGAATTTATGTCACCAACGGTATCTCGTACACCAATTATTCTTGATTTTCATCTGACTCATATAAATACAACAAAAGTGAATTGAAAATAAAGTTTCAAAATTTTGATTCAATAGTTTTCTTTCTAGACACAAAATATTATTATTACAAATCCTTCGTCAAATATTGTTCAATATTCTATTGAACTTATCGGCAATTATGAAAACACGAGAAATACAAAAAGAAAAATATCTGTTAACAATAATAACATATTCATTATTACAACAGTACGTATGAAAGAATCAATTTTTCCTGTTTATTAGAAAGACTTAAGTCACATCGAGAAATCTAGGTAAAAAACTTGATTATTTCAAGCATTTCCCCTCAGGCAAATATGTAAATGTAGAATTTGATTAGTTATCAGTGAAGTTTTCCAATAGTCAATGATATTAAAATTATTTGAATAAAAATACATTAGATGCATTCCTTCTTTTAAAAAAATGAATAGGTGTTGTCAGATTATTGATTAGCTAAAATTGTTTATTATCACAGTAAAAAAAATCTATTTCAGTTTTGTGTTTATCTATTAACAATTTATATAAGATAACTGTTGACTATCGACTAAAGATGAATGTGGATATTTTCGAGATTCAGCGTTTGATACTTGACTTTCATTTATTTCCTTCAAAAATCCTAAGCAGATATCATTCATTTAGTATAACGAGACGACATCGAAATAAGGTTTTTATCGGTGACGTTAGTTGCGAATCATAATTTTTCGTAAAAAAGTAATATTTTTAAAGTACTTGTTATATGTACATTAGCTGTTTCTAACATGTTTTTTCACGCTCTAACGATTCTACTTGCACGAGACACGAAGGCCTAAACATTTCTACATTATCTATTTAAACACTGGTTGAAAAAGGAAGCACTGCATATTTTTCAATTTTTTTCGAATCGTAAGTGTCTTGAGTATTTCATTTGCAGCATTCTATCCATTATACAAATTAAAAGAATCTTATCTGACGTTTGTCTTTTGTATGATAAATGTTGTCGTCAACAAAATTGTTTGTTTTTCTCTCGTAGACGTTTAAAGGTGTAGAATTATTGAATGGTATATACAAATTTAGTCTTCAACCTAGCGAAAATATAATATTTACTGCATCATATCGACCAAAACTAACAAGAAAACAAGAAATATATCTTGTTGTTCGGTATGATGGGTTCTTTTTTCCTCGCTTAAAATCAAATAAAAATTTATTTTCCTATTTCTTTGTTTAAGAAATAATTTGACCATCATGGAATCAATACTTTTACGTGGAGAAGGTGGAAAGGGTAGTTTAACAGTTGGCAATCGGAAAGCTGGATCGTCCGATATTCCACTGGTTCTAGAAATGAATGAGAAACAGTATAAACTTTGTTCAAGTATAAAAAATAAAAATTTATTTTTGAACAAAACTTTACTATTCTTTTTTTTTTCTTTTGTCTTTAAAAGATTATATTTCCACAGATGGTACCAGTGGAAATCCAGTATTACAAAAAATAGTCACACTACGCAATACAGGAAATATGAAAGCAGTGATTCATAGTATATCATTTGGCAATGCCAAGTGTTCAGGACAAGGTTTTTCAGTTAATGTATGTTCTAATATTGAAATAGAACCCAACGAAAGATATGATCTTCGTATTCGGTATATATAGAAGACAACATTTGCTTTTATTTTTTAACAATATTTATTTATTTTCTTGTTTTAGTTTTCAACCGGATTATACATTAGCTGAAATAGCTGAATCTTTAACATTATTTACAAATATTGGTTCTATGACATTTCCAATCATTGTTCGAATTCCTCAACGTGTTTTAGCCACATGCTATCAGACTATTCCACGTCCTGTATGGGAAACACAAATGCATTGTTTTTGTTTATGTGCTATTTCAATTTTAATTCTATGCATTTTCACTATGGCTGTCTATGAAGCGCGTAGATTATTTGACGATGTAGATAACCAAAATTTGTTATTTTTACTAGAACTTTCCTATTCTTATTATTTGTATTTTTCTAGTATTTGGCACGAGCAGAACTACGCAGTCGTTTGTCAGCAACAAATCCAAAACTATTTGAATTTACTGATATTACTGCAGCTGTACAAGATGAACATAAAATTCGGTATGAACATGTGAAATTTGTAAATAATCATATAACATATTTTTGTTTTTAGTGAACGAAACGAATCACGAGCATCTACAAGTTCAATAAATACTAAGAAGGACGTACCAAAAGATGAAATTAAAACAAAAGATAACGATACTAAAACTAAACGTTCCAGTTCATCAGTTAGCGGAAATAAAGATATAATAGAAGCAGTAATGAAAGTAATTGATACTTTATTTTTTTTAAATATATTATTTTTACTTTTGAATAATGATCTATAGACATCACAAAAATCGGATGGACCGAATATAGCTTCTCGACCTGCATCGACTAGTTCAAAATCAATTTCACAGAAACCAAAACGATCAATAACGGATAGTTATCCCGGAAAGGTAAATTATAAATCAAATTCTCGAAGAAACTAAAAAGAGATATTATTTCAATTTTTATATCCATTTGATAAGATAGATATTAATATATTTACAACTAAAATAGAAATTATCATAATGAATATCTACTCTAATATATTTATATATATATATATANTCATGTTTATGCTGGTAAACCTCGTGATGTGGAACATCTCAAACTCTTGATTGAACAAGAATTTACATCCTTCAATGGTGACATCGAATTATGTAAATCCATCTGCCGTTCTGTTGCTAATCGTTGTCAAATGTGCGTTAGCACAGAAGGTGCACAATTCGAACATTTACTTTAAAATATTATTTGTCTCTTCGAAAAAGTTTCTCTTTTTTCGTAGCAGTTTTGTTTTCGTTATACGTGAAAAATTGAAAAAAATTTTGTTGAAAGCAGAAACGATCTTTTGATAGACAATTCACTTAGACAAGTTTTTATGAAAAAAAAGCTTGTCTGTTCCTCTATCAACCCTAAAAAAATCAGCTTCCTTGGATTGACTATTAGTGGAAATATTCGATTTTTCCGTTGGTGCGCGACTTTTGGGCCACCTGGTATATATATATAGTATATATATATTTCTCCTGTTTTAATTTTTTTTCCCATCAATTTCAGTCTTCTAAACAGCAAACTGAAGTATCAACTAAGTCCAATCAATTAAAAGCACAAAGGTCAAATCATACAGAACCATCTACAGTAGTAACATCAAATCCATCAACACCTCCTTCAACTAATTCAGTAACTACAGCAACAGATGAAGAAACTGAACCATTTGTGGTATGATAGGAAAAGTTTTGACATTGACACTTCAAAACTTTCTATTTCTCATAGATTCCTCGACCAAAACGTTATTCCGGTAAAACTAAAGAAGTAACAACTAGTATTATTCCTGTTAAATCAACACCAATTACAGATGGTATTGTTCCTGTACAGCCAACACCTTCACTTCCACACATATCTCCACCGTCATCGTCAACAGTAATCGAAAAATCATCGACGCGCTTGGATCTTTCTGAACAACGACAAGATCAACAGAATTTGTCTCGATCAACCGATTCACTCAATGATCAACAGTGGCATCGAGTTAGTTCTAGTCGCGGACTTCGCAAAGCAGCTACAACCAATCGACGAGAAACAACTGATGAATCTCAAACAGCAAATAAAACAAATAAAATAACATCAAATAATACTGGTAAATATATTTCTAAAAAAATATTAAATATAACTTTTTATGCACCGATTTCTCTTGAAATTTCCGTGCCTTTGTATACACTACACATATTCATTAGATTTCTGCTAATTATTCTTTTCCATTTACTTCGGTTTGATGTTGTTGTGCTGTGTTTCCTATCAGTTTTTTTCTTCTTATAGAAAATCCAGTGGCAGTGTCATCATCAGCATCATGTAACACAGATGTTTCTATTTCTAACCACATGTCACAGTCACGTCGCCGGCGTGGACGACGTTTGACTCGTGATACTACATCGCACACACATGTTTCTAATTTGACAAAAAGACAGAGTTTACAGGCTAATACAACATTAAGTGTTCATAATCGAGAGTTGGCATTTCGTCAGTTAGCTGAACAGTTATGGGCAGCTGGATTGCCATCATCAGCGACAGCATGTTCCTTATCTATACGTTCACGTTGTTCATCAGCACCACCATCGGAACGTGGTGGTGATGACGATATGACAATAGTCACATGGAACAATCATCGTAATGATGAACAAGAAAATATGATCGATTGGGATGAACCAGATAAACCAGATGATGGTAATAGTAGCGTAAAAAAATGAATTACTTATATATTCTACTGTTTCACATATATACGCACGCGGGACGCTTCTATTCTTATTGATTTTACCTGCTTTGCTCGCTTGAATACCTCAAAACATAGATAAATATTGATGAATATAGATGTAAAAATGCTTTTTGCTTTAATTGCATCATTGGTAACTGGATTGTATGCAATAACGAAATCGAATGATTGCTTCTTTTACAATATTTTCTTGTTCTTATTTTTCTCTAGTCTTGTTGAAATAAGGTGACGGTGTCATATGTTTTCGATCAGTGTGAAGCTAGCACGACGGAGCTAGCACGATGAAACAGAGATTCAACTATAAGTCTTCTCAGAAGTATTGCCGGCCCATAAAAACCAGACCATTCGATGCATAATTTAATTCTGGATCGGATG
>OENM01000222.1:39702-54444 GCA_900239745.1 Rotaria magnacalcarata
ATATGTTTTCGTCTAGATATTTTGCTTTTTCATGTTCTGTATTTTTCCTATTTTCTTTTGTTTTCTTCCTACCTGACCGTATAAAAGACAACGTCTATCTCATATCTCATTCGAGACCAACCAGAAAAACGATGAAAACAATACACTTTAATAAATTCCTCTAAGGTCCTTTTTAAAAAGCGGCACGTTTTTCTGCTATTTAATTTAACGTACCCTTTTATTTTCCTTTAAAAACTTTAATTTAAAATGCTTAATTTTAATATCTTTTTCACCATCGAGTGAGTTTCAAAATATATATTTGAAAATTAAAAAAATTTGTTGAACTATCTTTCATAGACTTCAGTCGATATGTTTCACAAGTAGAATTATGTGTCGATGAACCTAATGACAATAATGAATGGACAAAGCCACCAACGTCATCACCAACAACAACTAATGATAAACCATCATTTATATCTATAACAACGACAGCAACACCACCGCCACCGCCGTCATCAATAATAGAAGCAAATATTCCACCAAAAGTAACAATACCTACGATTCCCATTGAAGACAAGTAGGAAAAAAGCTAAAATCTTTACAATCTAAATGTCGATATAATCATTTTTACTAGCGTTGATTCAATACCATTTGTTCAACATGGACCAGGTCCTATACAACGTCCAAATAGACCTACAAATCTGCCAACACAACAATCACGATCATCTCCATATTTTATAAATTCTATTCAATCACCTGAAACACCTGATGTAATTGGTCAAATCAATCGTTTCTTAGATCATCAAAACAGTGCAACACCAACAGTATCATCAACACCAAATGCTAACGACTCGTCGGTACCAATAAATGATTTAGCAACACCTAATATGGCTTGGACCACATTTTTACCATCAGCATGGGCATCAAAATATGAATCATCGTGGCCATCAACAAGTATTCAAAGTCCAGAAGCATCGTTAACAACACAAGTACAAAATCCATTTGCACTTATGACATCACTCAATGATCAACCACAACAATCAACAAGAGAAGACTCATCTGTTTGGTCAGCAATTGGAGGTATATCAACACCACGTTTAATGTCATCAAGTTTACGTACACAACGCATTGCAGAATGGAATGAATTCTTTTCAGCCACTGTACCTTCATCTACAGAATCAACAAAATCAGCAAATAGTTCGTGGTTAAAATTTTGGTCTGCACCTGATCCGTCAACTTCGGACAATGTATCATCAAATGTACATGAAATCGAACCAAATAATGCAGTAAATTGTTTTTTATTTTGTTTTTCCAACAAGAAGTTTTCTTTTTCTCTTTCGTTTTCAGTTTTGGAGTTTAGGCACGTTAACCAATGAATCAATGATTCCATCAACAGCAGCAAATCAACACCGAAGGTCGCCGTCTACGTGGTGGTCAAATAATGCATCCTCTGACGAAAACAATAATAATAGTCAACTAGATCATTTAAATGATGACACAATAAATAATCGTGATCGATCTCGATGGGATTTTGCTCGTTAAAGATAAAACATTTTCTGCTTGATATTTATTCACCCGTGATGACTATTTGACGCGATAAAACATAAAAATATATAGAAAAAAAAGATACTTATCAGGACTGATTTTTTTTCTAGATTGGAATTTTTAAGTTACTAATTATATTTTCATTGTGCATAAGAACAAAATCTCATGGATAATACTGTTGCGCAACCTTTTTTTGTTTCTTTTTGTGTAAAGTGTGCAAAAGAGTTTAAAAAAACAAGAACAACAATCCTAATTAAGTAAAAAATTTAAATAAAACTTAAAAACATTTAATTTTTATTCTTGTTCTACAAAATACAAATGAAACGAAGCATACTAGAACGAACTTTATAGTAAGATATGTAATCGATTTATTTCCGATGAATAACAATCAGAAGTCACGTTATAAAAATCTACTTTTAGAGAATGAGAATGTGAATGAATTTTGCTAAGAATTTTCGTAAGTATCTTATCAGCGAATGTACTCGTTCATATGAATTAATTCATTGAAAGTAAATCAGATTTACGTATACAAAGTGTTGAACAATCAACTGTATTCTGACGTTTACTTATCATTGTTGCAGACGAACAAAATCAAATTCTACTATAATGCAACTGTTTTCAATTTATGTTGGATATCAAATTCAAAGTCTTACGCGTTTTCTGTGTCTAACGAATAAAGTTTATATTTAGTTTTTTTTCAAAATTTGATTAATAAGAACACATAATATTGAAGTCTTTCATTTAAAGAAAAGTCTATGGAATTTTCAAAGGACGTGACATTATAACCAAAATTGTTGATCTAGATAGATTGCGGATGTAATATTTGCGAATCTGGATGTAACATTAAATAAGATTGCTGTTTGTACTAATTAGTAATGAACAAGTACCAATTGATATAAATTTATCTGTATATAAGAAATGATCTTGAAAGTAGTTTTCACCATAAAATAAAGTACGTTGATTGGTTAAACTTAAAATGAGTTTAGTGTAGGAGAGAACGTAATACTTTGGATAGACATTGACTAGCTGAATGGTTTTTCTTGTTATTGGTAAATTAATGCATGAACAATACGTGTTATCGAATACCGACTATGACTACTCGATACACATGATTATTCACTAGAGATGAGATCTGTCTAAATCTAGATTTCAGAGTTGTCTTTACTTGAATATTGTTGTTGATTTTTTTTTATTTTTATCTATTAGCGCTATTACATCCTCATTAGTTTGTGATTATTAATTAATTGCATCCTTGATTCTATATTATAATTGCACAATTCGATAGCTTGTTCAAGTTAAAAAAGCAGAGTCTTATGACATCTATAGTAATAATCGTATATATCAATCAACTCGAAAGGTTTTAGTGTGTTGTTCATCGTACAACTATTGATTATTTTTCAAAAGGCTTCCCTATTGTGTAACATCAAGCCATTAGAACAAAATAGTACTAGTCGTAATATTCTGATGAATAAAAAAAAGAATTGTACATACCACACCTAACAAATATCAAAGATTTGTCTTTTGCGTCATACTATAAATGCTCCAGTTTAATTAAACTAAATAGAACCATGTTTAATAAAAAAGTTCTTTCATTTTAGTGTATTTCATTCTGTTGACAAACAATATTTATTTTTATATTGCATGGTATATTTAAATTTTTGGAAAAGCAAATTCCCAAAATTTCCATCAGTTCGATAACTACAATTATATACAAAGCAGAAGTTGTTTTTTAATAGCTACTAGAAATTTGAATGCTTTTTAGCAATTTTCTATAATTACGGAAAGTGCAGAATTACAGAAATAAAAGAAATTTCCGAACAATTTAAAATACAAATAATTCAATTTTTAAACCACTCTGCAATTTCCTATTATAAATATGTGGACACGAGTATGTATCGCACCAGGTTGCAAAATTGAGAACCTCAGTAAATATCTACTTTTTGCACGACTCATTACTTTTTAATGTGTTGAAACGTAGAGCAGCTTCTAGTGATAATAAAACAGAATGAACTAATTTTGTTTTGTAGAGTTCTCAATTTGCAGGCGAACAATTAAATGTTGATTAGATTCATAGATCTCACTCATATAATACTGCTGAATTCATGAAAGTGAATCGGAATTCTATATAGAAAAAAGTTTAGTAGTAGTGAATAATTGATCATTTAAAATTCTCAGCATTATATATTTCAAACGTAAACGATACTTATTGCGTACCGAGCGGTAAATTGACTAATTTTCATTCTTTGACTTGTTAAATTTTTAATAGTTACTCAATGCGCATGGCTGAGATGATCATCAATATATAATTAGTTATATTTTTAAAAGATTATTTCACTCCAATGTCATGCTAAGAAAATGAGTAATAGTTTTCATAAACGGTTGCCATAGTCTAATAAATATGAGATGCAATGTCATTATTGAAAGAGCAAATTTGATCGCTACCTAGTATCTGAATTTTACGAAATATATATATATCAATGTAAGTCAAAACATGGAAAATAATATTGCAAATTTTATTATATAAATGAACAGATAAATAAATAACCTATGCGTAAATGCTAGCAGTATATCGATTACTTTTGATTCATTTTCAATAACATCATTCCGATACTCGCTTGAATAATCAACTTAGATAATTAATAAACATTAAAATAACAGTTCTAATCATTGTACAATAAAACACTGCAAAATCTTATACAGAACTTGATGAGAATTTTGTCCACGTTCTAATAAGTATTCATGTGTCTTCATGTGTCAGCGTATGCAATGCTCCAATAAGTTTTAATATTGACATCAGCTGGTGCCTGAGGTATATGAATGGAAGACCTAAAATGCAAGCAGCACAATGGCTTCGAATGAAACCAATACAACTATTTCTACACCAGATATTACATGTAAGTTAATATAATAGTAAAATATTTAAAATTCATGATTTTCTTAATCGAATATTTGTTGATAAAAACTATTTCTTGTCTAATTAAAATTTTAATGAATACTCAAGAATAATTATATATTAATTCTTCGAGTAAAGAGTACACTTTATCGAACATAAATATTTATTTACTCAATGTCAAAAAGCATACGCCAAAAGATTACGATAAATTGATATAGTTTTTTTCTTTAACCAGAACAATTACGAGGTTGAATAAGTAATTATTATATATAGATCGATAGATTAGACTTTATATACCAAAAAAGAAAACCGGCTATAAACATGATAAATAATGCATTTTTAGATCTACTGAAACCATTATAATGCCCATAAGAGTGTGAAAAAATATGAATTTTTATTGCAATGTCGATAGGAAGTAATACTTCCTGTCAATGATAATGCAGAATCTGTTTTCTACTTGTTTAATTCCGCTCATTAAAAACTATACATGATCTATCTCTGAAATAATTACATTGTTATTTAGAAAGTTCTCTATTTTTATAATATAGATCAATGAGGGCACAATTCATAGTCTATAGAAAAAGAAACAAAGTCTGACTTTTCTCACCAGCAAAATCATAAATTAGGCAACCAGTTTTAATCCTGCTAAGATCATTAACTAGATTTCTTGAAATGGAATCATACTGAAGACACAATCTTCTATGCTATTGTTTTTAAGCACTATTATTCTATTCTTTCTACAGGAAGAGTCGAGTGAAAAATTATATTTATTATTATGTTAGAACCTTTTTCTTTGCAAACCTATTTATTTTAATAATTACATTCTTTCCGGTTTTCTTTAGATTCTATATCATGGAGCGCAGCTGGATTTCTAATATTTGTTGCTATAATCTTTTTTTTATCTATTGTATTAATATTTTATTTTGAAAAACTTTGTTGTTTTGCTCGACATCGATTTTTAAAACATTTATTGAGACGACTTTGTAGAACCAGCAAATCAAAATCGATTTCTACAATTGCTCAATCGATACCATTAACATCTATCAGTGGTCGTGAAGATAAAAATAAAACCTCTTCAAAAGTTCCGGAATATCTTTGGATTGCAGGACAACAAGAACATATATCAGCATTTCAACCATCAATGCCTTTAGATACACACGATATGGGTAAGTAGATTACAAATGACGTGACAGATAAATCTTTATGTGGTATTTTTCTCTTTTCTTTGTTTTGCGTTGTTTGACTTCTTAGTCAACTCATCAGATTCGGCACTAGCTCTATATTTTCTGTCATGGCTTATCCTGTTTCTTTTTCTCTCTTCTTTATTTTTTCTATTCTAGTTTTAACCATTAATTTGGTGTTTTCTGTCTTTTTTTCTTTTCTTTTACATACTTTCAAATAATGATAAGTGACAAATAAGAATGAAGAATATTTCAGGTAGACCTGCTCATTGTTTTTCCTCTCTTTTATCTTCAGAAACTTTTATAGATCTTTCTCATTTTTTCTCTTTCATCATTTACCACACACACAATCTTTTCTCTTCTGGCCGTTGAGCATACTGAATTCTTCTAAATAATAAGTTCTTTTGTAATTTTTTCTTTCACTAAAAAATTAATTTCTTTTATTCACGAAAAAGAATTAATTGAACGCACGCTTCCATTTTTGATACACTACATCGTCTTGATATTCGACTATCTTCCTATTGTACTTAGTATTTCATTTAAAACAAATTAATTACGGTGAGCATGTATTGTTATTCAAGTTTGCATGTTTGAAAAGAGCGTAGATGAAGAGCAACAAGGCATTTCAGTTGGTGTAAACATTTTTTTCTAGACATACTCACTAACGAATCTCATATATGATCGCGTGAGCTAGTGTAAGAATTGTGCATCTGTGGAAGTACTCATATATTCCTATTCATACGAGTCAAACAATTGTCCATCTATTATTATTACTATTATTAACAAAAATGTGTTATTATCCTTTTTTTCGTAAGATTATTGTCATTAATGTCATAGATATTGTTTGTGCTTGTCTTATATATATATATATATATATGAAACTAAGAAGCAAATCGAGCATTGAAATTCTTCAGGGAAATTAGTAAGTAGCTTTTTACTTGACTCTGCTTTCTATATTATTGATATTGAAACCAAGCTTGACTTTTTCGCATCTATTTATATATAGAAAATTCATAATTAATAATGATGGATATGAAAATTGAATTTTTTTCTTTTGTTCTATTCAATAGGTATGGACTTACCAGATGATGATTATACAACATTAGTACCACCCGTAAAAAAGATAAATAGCACTGAAAAAAAATTACCTGATATACCAAAAATTATTGAACATACAGAAAATGATTCATTGCCACAAAAGGGTATATAGAAGAAGAGGAATTTATTTAAAAAGAAATATTTCTTGAATGATTTAAGCAAAGCAATCAAATTCAAAACTCAACGATCGACGAAAAACAATAATGACTCGAATATCAAGACATCAAACAAGTCTTGATAGTGAAATAATGACATATCCACATTCAGCTCCATCATCACCTTCTTTATTACGAAATCCGAGACAAAAATCTATTAATGGTCCAATTCTCATGGATCAAGTTAATATTGTAAGCATTAAGAAACTACTAATGGTGGCATTGGGTTCTGTTTTAGCGAAAATAAGATAACTTGATTTTTTTTTCATTGTGAGATATAACAATTGAATGATTTGAGCATATTATGATTATCTGTTGTATTCGATCGTTTAATGACGAATGTCACTAGGCAAAATAGATAAATCAATCGATTAAAACTATTGCAATTAAATTGAAATTATATTTCATTTCTTTTTTAATAGGATGCGAATTCTGTATCAAGTGATCACGGCTTAATATTGAAGCATGCTCTAAGTAGTGGTAGTCTCACATCAGGCACACTTGAAGTTCGACTAAAATTTGACGCTAAAAATAGCAAGATGTGGATATTTGTTATAAAAGGAACGTTCGATATTGAACAAAGTACTTTAAAACAAACACTTGTTCAAATACATTTAACAATGTTGCCGAACAAACGCATTCGTTATCGTACACAAGCAAAATCTGCCGATAATGCTATGTTTGCAGAAGAATTTTTCTGTAAAGTATCATCTGGTTAGTTTATCACTATATACATATGTGCTCGATCGATATACATTCATTAAGAAGTGTTTTGTTTTCTTTATTTGATTAGAACCAATTCAAACGCAAGGTATTCGCTTTCGATTATACGCAAATAAACGCTTTAAGCGTGAAAAACTTGTTGCTGAAGCAGTAGTTATGTTTGGTTCAGTCAATTTAGATGAAGATATGTGTAAAATTATTCAATTGGAACCAGTTTATGTAAAAATGTAGACTTCATCATTCTAAATTTTAATTTTCTTTTATCATCTAGCCATCTGATGATTCAGAAGCAGGTAGTTTTCGTTCACGTAAAAGCAGTATTTTACAATCAAGAAAAGATTCAATAATGCACACTGGTGGATCGAGTGGTTCTTCACTGCCAGAAATTGAAATTGGTTTAGCTTATGATAAAACTCAAGCAGTTCTTCTTTTTGAAATAGGAAAAGGAATTAATTTTGGCATCTCATCATTAGGACCAGCTCCAGGTACGTACTACATATTCTTTGGATCGGTAATTTACTTAGTCGGGTACTTTCGTTTCTTTTCCTAAAGATACATATACTCAATTAACACTTCTCAATTGTCATGGAGAACAAATAGCATCGAATCAAACTGTTACTCGGTGTAATCAACATCATCCTGTATTTGCTGAACGTTATCCATTTAATATTGAAGAAAATCTTCTCAGTCAAATAACATTTGTTCTCACTATTATTAATAAACGATCAGCAGGAAAAGATAATCGTAATATCGGTTGGATATCATTTGGTATACCTCTATTCTTGTCTACCTACTATATATTATAAATTACTCATTGAAATTTTATTTATATTTAGGCCATAGTGTCAGTGGTGACGCGCAAGTAGCTCATTGGGATTCTATGATGAATGCACAAGGTGAAACTATAACACGGTGGCATCCTCTACTAGAAAGTTAAATATTTTGTGTTGTAATGATGAATGTTTTTTGTCATTGTCAAAAACTTAACAATATATAAATGTGACGTATATAATCGTGCTTTTCACTTTAGTTTATATATTTGATTAGTCTAAATTTTGATTGCAACATCCTATTGATATTTCTTACATGAAGAACACAGTGCATAATTGATCTATTGCCTTTTAAATTGTTTTCAGTTGAAAAATGTTTTTTGACTTGCTTACAAAATTTTTATTTAGTGGAAATTAAAAACTAATTTTTAATTCACATGAATGATACTGAACAATGTTTTCTATTATTTTTCTAGCTTCGTTTAAGACACTTTCCGAGTTTTGTGAAGCGATGCGTGTAGCGGAAAAGATTAAATTTTGTAATTAAAAATTGCGCATGTTTTTACAAAATATGAACTAGTGAGAAAAGTGTTCATCGATATAGGGGTGGCTCTTTAACTTCAAATTGACCGTAAAGTGCAGAGTTTAAAGTTGTTTAAAGTCACGCTTAAAAGCTTCCTTTTGGCGTCTTATCTGTTGCAGAGAGTCACATAAGCGTGACTAAATATGTCAGTAAGGTAAAAAGTATTAAGAAGAATCGTTTAAAGGCGACTTTAAACAACTTTAAACTTGACGATTAAAGTAAAGTTAAAGTGCCACCCCTGCATCTATACAAACAGAAACTTTCAATTATTCATTTGACTCAGTGAAAGACGTAGTAAATTGTGATGATCTGAATTAATCTTCTCTTTATTCGTTTTTGTTTCAAAACTAATGATTTACGAGAATTTACGAGCCGGTTCTTGTGTATTAATTAATTCCTGTTATTTTATGAAATTATTAAAAACGAGTTTTTCTTTCATATGTGTATTCCGAGAACTAATTTGAATGGAAACACTACTGAGAAATAAGGTAGCTTTCTTTAATTCTAAATAAAATCTTTAAAAGGTACTTTTGACAGTAAGCAATTTATTAAACTATTTGACGTTAATACATGATTGATATTCATGAGCTTTTTTTTTATAATATCTTTTTACTAGTGACTCTTTATAAATTAGATGTTTTATATAGTCTTCAGTAGTGTCAAACTTGAAACTTGAATTTAGTCGAAAATAGAAAGTTTCAACTTTCAACTCACAGCGATATATGTGTGAGTCACGATTCTTCAGAATATTATTGGTTTAACAGTTGAAAATTGAATTCAAGTTTCAAGTTTGACATATATGATTGTCTTATAATGTTAGTCGATTTATTCGTACTAATTTCTTACCATGAGAGGCATACGCGAAATAGTTTTGGTTGTTTCTGTCTACATGATTGTAATTGTCATATTTATCAAAGAATATGCTCGCAAGGTTTTCCGCACGCATGTACCTGAAACAGCATGAATTCACTTGTACATGGTACTAACAGAATTTGCATGTCATCACCCACAGGAGAAGTTTTCCAACGGATAAATCACTTTTCCCGTCGAGAACATATGCATTTTGTAGACTGTGCGATAAGCGGTAAATATTTCTGAGTAAAGTTTATTAGTGTGAAGCTAGCACGACGGAGCTAGCACGATGAAACAGAGATTCAACTATAAGTCTTCTCAGAAGTATTGCCGGCCCATAAAAACCAGACCATTCGATGCAGAATTTAATTCTGGATCGGATGGTGATACTTTTATTCCCCGGCAATACTTCGAGAAAATTCTATCCGGTTTTTCTTGTCATATTTAGAAAAAAACAAAGGTGTAGGTAAAATTTATTCCTAAGTATTGCCGGGGAATAAAAGTATCACCATCCGATCCAGAATTAAATTCTGCATCGAATGGTCTGGTTTTATGGGCCGGCAATACGTCTGAGAAGTGTTATAGTTGAATCTGTGTTTCATCGTGCTAGCTCTGTCGTGCTAGCTTCACACTGATGTAAAGTTTCTATCTTTAGCTAATTAATGAAAATATAGCGTACTTTTGCAGTTCATTTTAAGTAAGCATTAAACAGTCAGTTTTTCTTATGTCTCTCTAAGTAAGATTACCATATTCATTGTAAAAAGAGTCATAACAAAAACAAAATATGCAAAGAAATGAGCTAACAGCACGAACATTGTGCGAAGTAGTCATAAGTCATCAGCATCTGCATGATGTATATTGTATTGTCTCAGAAGTGATAAATCAGTGGGGACTGTTTTTCTCATTAGACAATCTATTACATTCCATGGCTCTAAAATCCTTGTTTTTATGACTAAAGCAAAATAGAACACTCAAGGTCACAGGTATAGTAGTTGAATTAAACTCAAGTAACTCTTCTAACAAATAATAGGTCAAAAAAACAAAAGTTAATTTGAATGATTCCAACCGGTTAACTGACATCTATGTCAAAGCTTAAGTATAAAATCTTCTGAAGTAGTTTCATTTAAAATCGTCTAGATTCTATTTATCTAGTATTGAAAGCAATACGATTAAGATATACTCTAAGTTATTAAATCTATATACTTAGAGAACTAGCTGATTATAGGAAATTCTAACGTTTTGTTTTACTACATTTCAATAGTTGTCTACAATCAATTATTATTTCTAATAAGATAATAAAGAGAACAATGGTGCATGAATGCTATCATAACATCAATACAGTTGCATGCTTTAAGTTTTCAATTATTTATGAAATTATAGCAAATGTATATTGCTAACTATATTTGCATAGAACGCGATGTCATGCATTAAGCCCCCCCCCCTCCAAAAAAGTCGATTTTCGTCAAAAAATTGAAAATTGAGATAACACCATAGGGTGATAGCCCATGTTCTGCTCTTTCAGAAGCACTATAGTTCTTTTTTCCAAAGACCATTTTTTGACCGAAATTTTTAGTGATCTTTCAGAAGTCCTCAATGTCTAAAACGGCAGTATAATTAGGTCTTTAATCTCTAATGACTGATTAATTAATTAATTTAGCGCTCAGCGTGTGCAGAATTAAAAGTTACGTATGGCAAGTTAGATGAGTTTCCGCAAAAAACGCGTGAAAATTGCAGAAAATTTAAAAAAACAGCAAAAACTTCGAAAAAATGTTTTTGCGTTTTTCTCTAAATCATGTTTTTCCAACATCCATCCTAGTTATTTTGCCTTCAACTATGTTTTTTCGAAATGTTTTTTTTACCATTCGATAGAGCATGCAAAGACGCAGGGCATGACGTTCTCCGATTTTTGAAAAAAGGTTTTTTTATGCCCAGAAAATGTCGCCTACAAAATTTGCATGCAATTTGTTGACCTTTTTTGAAGGACTTTTACTTGTGCAAAATTTTTCGGCCTATAAATGGACTTTAAAAAAAATCGGAGAACGTCATGCCCTGCATCTTTGCATGCTCTATCGAATGGTAAAAAAAACATTTCGAAAAAACATAGTTGAAGGCAAAATAACTAGGATGGAAAATGGGTCATTTTTGACCAGTGTTCACCTTATAANGGGGGGCCTTAAAAAAAACAATAACAAAAACTTGCAATAACTTTCTATGTCCAGTTGTTGAACAGAAAAAATTTGCAGTTAATAGATAGGAAGTTTCTTTTGGTTTATTAATTAAATTATTCAAAATTCAAATACAATTTTCAATGTGTAGCCATATTACAAATTTATCAATTGGAAAAAGACCAAAATGGGTGAATTTTTATTTTTAATTAAACTTATAAGGCAAAACGTAAATGTAAATAGATGAGATTTTCTTATTTCGTTTTAGATTTAATACAAAACATTGTTTGATCCGATAGAATCCCAGCATTCATATGATCGTAGACTATTAGACTAGATCGACTTTCAATAACGATATGTTCTCCAAATGTTTTTCATTATTTCTATTACTTCGATAATTATTGTCATCCTCATAATCAAATTGCTTATTGATGCAAAAAAAAATGCCTATCATGCTGCACAATTTATCGTCTTCTGATTGATATTTATCAAAGATATCTCTCTCTCTGTATTTTGATTCATTTTGTGACAAACAAAAAATTAGAGCCTTATACTGTCATCAGTAGTTTTCAAATTGAATCTTTACAAACAATCTAAGCTATTTTTGTCAATAAAATTTAGTCATGAATTCAACTATAAGCAAATGTAGATAACATAGTAGCTAAAAGAATAGCTCACTAATGATATCAATATGAGAAGGATTAATTTAGATTGTATGATATACAATGTTGACAATATTCAATTTATTCATTGGCAGCATCTTCTTATTACGATTTGATCATGGATAATTTGGCTTCGAATAATTCATGAAAAAATGATTTAATCTTTTCTTTCACTAAAACAGGTTTGACTTTAGAGGTGTGTTATTGCTAAAATTTCTGTTTTGCTTCTACTAGGCGTTAATGAATTCAAAAAATCGAAAAATAATTCTTTGGACATAATTATCGTTTGTCTATTTTTATATGTTGATTATTGCAGAAACAAATGCAAGCAAATATTATCTGTAATAAATCAAGCCTATTGAGTAAGACAAATGTTGAACGGATTTATCCGTTTAGAAATGTCTTAATTGACGGAGAAAATAAATCATTTACATATGCAATCGATCATTCTTATGATTAATCATGAAATAGCTTCATAATTTCTTAATATATTCTATACTTGCTGAATTATTTTTCAATAAATTGTGTGAACGTGAAAAGAATTATATAATAGTTAGAAATTATTTGAAAAGAAATCTTTTGAGAATACTCATACAAATGAACATTGACAAAAAGACTCATAGATAGTAATTAAAATCTTTGTAATACAAAACAGGATAGAAAATTTCCATTTTCATTACTATATACAGAAGATAATGATGCCATAGGTTAAAGATTTTTCATTGGCATCTTTGAAAATTAAATGTACTCTTAGAAGTTCATATAGTGATATTTCACATCTCAGGATTGACTGCAAGTAGAATGTTTACAAAACTGAAGCGCTTAGTATTCTATTGAAAGCTCTCAATAGATTTTCCATAATTTATATGAAACGAAACTATATATTAAATTTTTTTATTATAATTTAGAAAAACATCTGAGAAATATCTATACTATCTGTTTCGGTGTAACTTCATCTTCTCTTTTTACTGATGATTATTCTATTCTATTTCTATTCAAAGTTGCTTTAGAAAAGCCTAACCAGTTGTTATTTTCAAATTGACACTATATTATACACATTGTTGATAGTTCTATGATTTTCAATATCATATTATTATTGCTTTGTTCAATTAATTTTCTATTCTTTATTCCTAATTATGAACGAAAATAGTTAAATAATCTTTGAATCATCAGAAGGAACGAGTATTATCACGAGTGAAATAATAAACATATTGAATGATAATTTAATAGCAAATAATCAAGTTCCTGATCATTACAAATAATAGATTTTCACTGATAAATACAATGATTTCTTCGAATTTCTTAAAAGTTACTACGATAACATTAATTAGTAAATATTACTGATCTTTTGCTGTAATCTGCATGATTTTATTTTGATAATGCCTGATATTACTTCTAAAATAAAACAAATTCGGCAATGCTTTTTCGGAATTATCTACATTCTTATATTTCCCAATCGGATTATTTGTGTCATTCTCTTCTAATGATGAGGATCATTTTTCTTTAATTGGTTCTCAGTATACTCTCATTTTAATTGAAGAAAGTGTGTTCATATGATCGTATGAAGTGTCAACGCATGGTGCTCACACATTTCAACTGTTATATTATTTTTCTATCATGACAAAGGCATTATAATAATTATTTTTAAAATGTCAAATACATGAATAAGTGAAAATTATGACAACTTCTATAATTGATATGTGCACTTTCCATTATTATCATTTTGAAAATTTTCACACTTAAAATTTCTACGTGACATAGTAGTTCCATTTGGCACCTACATACTGAAAAACTTAGTGTTCTCATCATAATTGACGTCAATATTTCACTTGTTTTTCGAATGATGATATAGATAAACGACATTTGTTAAAATAAACCCTCAGTATCATTTTATTCTTGGTGTCGTCGAGTCAACTGTCATTCAATTTGTAGAGTTCAGTAAATCTTTAAGCAATTCATTATTTTTCACGATGAACTTTGACATGCATTGTTAAGGGTTGTCTTAACGGTATGTATTGAAAACGTCGAAAGCAAAAATGTCGAAAACAAAAATGTCGAACATATACAATGTCGAAACTTGTGAGATATCGTTATAAAACAATATTGATTTTGTTTTATTTTATTTTCTATTTCTCA
>OENM01000222.1:54477-90039 GCA_900239745.1 Rotaria magnacalcarata
AAAGGCAAGGTTCATACTGATTGGAATAATAATTGTTTTAGCTAGAAAGAGTAACGTAATTATCTATTTCAACCAGAAGGTCTTGAAGTTCAATGCTTTCGAAATACTCGTAAGAATTGCCTTTTTCGATATTTATTTTTTGACATGTTTTCTTTCGACGTTTTCACATTCATTCGGCTTAACTTAGAACCCAATGAATTCATAGTCTTCTATGGTTGTCCTGTGTTGATACTGCCAGATTAATAATATCATCATATACTCATTGACACTCACCATACGAGTTTTTCATTGTCTTAAATATGATAATCTGCAATATTTAAACTTTTAAGAATCTACAACTGAAATTTTCGATTTACGGAATTTCAAAGCTTTAAATAACGATCTTTAACTGATACTTTTGTTTGTGTTTTATCAATTTCTGCTTCTAGAAAAATGCGTATTCAATAATTTTTAATTAAGCTTCTCTTAGACCCCAAACAGACCAAAAAAATAAAACAGAATTAAGCAACGTGTTTGGTTAATTCACACTTAAGTCATCTTTTTGAGACGATTTAGTGGTTAATTCTGTTTTATCTGTTTGGGGCCTTACTTTCAACGATAAGGATTTTAGGAAGGAAGAAGGCAGATAAGCTTCATCGAAACTAATTCTAAGTTACTTTCTTCTGAAATCTATCTAAATTTCATAAACGAATCATTGTATGCGTTATTTTGCTCGTATTAACCAATTCAAAACATGCAATAAATTTATCGATAGCTTTTGATACTGAAATGTTTTGTTTTTATTGAATAAACTGACTTAATTGGAATCAAATTTATTATATATATATATATATATATAAATATTGTAGAAAAGAAAAATTCTAACATTCATCGCCAGCAGGTAGATGACTATTCATTTGTTTGTTTCTTGGTTGGTTATTTTTATATAGTTCATCATTTAATGACAAGGGTTTCTGTATTGTTGATACTGATGTTGTTGGCGCTAGTTTTACAGTTTGAAATTTTTGTTTTCGATAAATTGAGCCTTGCTTACAAAAATATAATGCAACAATATCACATATAAATGTTGCCAAACCAAGTACACCAATCATGGAACCTATATTGAGTGTTAATACAAGGAAATCAAATCGGCCAGCTTCACCATTAACAGTCACAATTAATCTTAAACCGAATGCTTTTGTTAATGTACGATGTGAACGCTTTTTAACTTTCCAATGTGATGCATAACGAAAATTAAAACCAAATGAAAATTGTTCATCACGTGATCTTGAATCTAAACGGCCGAATGAATATGTTGGCTTACATTTTTCATTACCGAGATCTAAATTACACATCCAATCAACTTTAATACGAATAACACCACCCGATATTAACATTTTCTGACGTTCGTCACTATCCGGTTCAACTATATTTAATAGATCGCCAACACGAAACACTGGACAAAGTCGATCATGCACAGGATGATAATGACATTGAGTTATAGCTATGGAATCATGAAATATATTCGTTCTTGCAATACCAAAACGTGTAAATTCAACGAAATTTTTAACAAATATTGTGAAATTCAATGAACCCATGATAGGTTCAGGTTTAACATTATCATTCTCTACTGGACACCAACCTTCAAGTTCACAGCGACCTTCCGGTAGACGACATTTTCCGGTCCAACGTCCATTACTTTTAGGAGGATATGGACCTAACGCTTGACAATATGTATCATTGATACACGTAGCATCTCTGATATCGAATCCTTCGGCACAGCGTTTCCGCTGTTGATCAGTACGAATAAAGTTAGTCATAATAAAGAGAGCGTTATTCTCTTGTGGCGGTATAATAAAATCAGCATTATCTAATGTTATTGTATTATTCTTATCAAAACGACCTATACCTGTAACTTTAAGTGTTACAGACGATATTAATGATGGATCACGATCTTGATAGCCACGTTTATACCACATTAAATACGCAAATGCATAAAATACAATAACCAACTGAACAAAACGACATGTTAATGCTATGGAGTAGGAATGAATAGTGATAATTTTTGGTGCTAAAAATAAAAGGCGTGAAAAAATAACATTAGTGTGCAAATCTTCATTTGAAAAAGCAAAATGTAAATTGATTTTTATTTTTTAAGCCAATTACTATACAAGCAAAACAGAGACTGTTGGCCTTTTCTGTAGCTTTCAAATGAGTAGACATTAAGATACGTTGTAATTTTGAACAATTACTTAACGATATTCAAAACTAAGCAAGTTCTGAAGTTTGACACGCGATCGTTCATCAGTGATCGGTATTCTACTGAAAACTTTTCGTCAAATTTCCACACAATATCTGCGGGAAAAATTGCTTTTTCTTATACTTTAAAATATTTTACGATACATTTTTTTTTCTTAGAAAATTGGTGGGAGGGAAAAATACTGCTAAAAGCATTTTAGAAAAAATCTATAATTTATGATTCCTAAACGCTTCATCTTTACCTTGTGACATTGAAAACTGAAGCACTTTCTTCTGCTTCCTATAAAAATTTATCAAAAGCAAACCTATTTACTTGCATTTTCTTTTAAAATCGGGATAAAATCATCATATTAAACAGACAAAATAACTTACTTTCATATTCAGTAACCATACTCATAAGAGCAGATTTCATGTGAGTAAGACCAAATGCATACGTAAATGGTTGACAATGTCGTTTGATTTTTCCACAGGTTGTCTCAGACATGCTTAAATCGATAAGAATCTGTTTTGTTTTAGATTATATTATTAATGAAGTGTTTGACTAATATTTTTGCTCTATGTATCTCTTTCTTCATCAATGCTTATGAATTTATCGTTTGACTCGATAAATATTAATCGATGTTCGCTGATAAGAAATAGTTGTGTTATGTTGTTGTTTATTCCTGAACTCTAGGCACCACGTTGATGGCAAAGAGCAAGAAACATTGAGTGATGTGTGAGATCGAAAGATTTATGTTTCTTCCTTTTTCTTAATAGTCCAACAGTAATCAAACGACCATACGAGGAGGAAGGAAAGTGCACTTGATGATTGACTGCTGCTTTCTTGTCAATAATTTAATCTAATACCAATATGATTGATGATCTTGAGCTTAGACTGTATAGTACGATAAACCTATATAGCCTGCGCAGAAGTCGACGTAGTATATCAGGAAATTGTTAATGACAGTAAATGTCTGTTAAGTAGTGCTCGATTCGCATAACTATCAATAAGTTGTGTGCCTCTGTCGAACATGGAACGAGAGAGATAGGGAGAGCGAGAGAAGGAGAGGAAAATATAGAAATATGGGTGACAAGCACCAACAATATATTTTTTCCATCATACAAGCAATAGTGCTCGCGAGATTGCTTTGTTCTGTCTTTCTCTTTTCTCTCTCTTGTTCTCTTTTTGCAAAATTCAGAATACTCAATCATTAAATTGCGAACATAACAATAAATAAAAATTGTGCATGAAAACCGTTGAATATGTCAGGAAAAACAGTGATAGATTAATAAAATGGGTCATACGAATTATCATGAGAAAACTTTGTTTATAATATTGGCACAATATTCATTTAGATCATCAATACTCTCGGGACCTTATTCGATGATCAACTTTACGTAATTATGAGTTTGTCACAGCTTTTGCACATTCACAATGTAAAATAGAAGTAACTAGGATTATATTCAA
Source organism: Rotaria magnacalcarata (assembly GCA_900239745.1). Lineage (NCBI taxonomy): Eukaryota > Metazoa > Rotifera > Eurotatoria > Philodinida > Philodinidae > Rotaria > Rotaria magnacalcarata. Next base: position 58,163 of record OENM01000222.1, read on the forward strand.
TCTCTTACACTTTTTTTACTGCTCTGTCAATGACTTTCTACTGGCATCGTTCATGAAAACTTTAGTTTAAAAAAAGTAAAGCAAAGAAAAACAAATAAAGATTTAACGCTAACAACATATTTCTTTTGTCATGTTAATTGGTAAAATGATCGGCATGTATTGAAAACGTCAAAAGCAAAAATGTCGGAAACGAGATATCGAAAGCAAAAATGTCGAAAACAAAAATGTCGAACATATACAATGTCGAAACTTGTGAGATATCGTTATAAAACAATATTGATTTTGTTTTATTTTATTTTCTATTTCTCAGTAGAATTTCAATGATTAGCTAAAACATTTTTCTCAATAAGTAATTTTGCGAGCGAACATCCTAGAATGTAGCACATATCAGAACTACAAAAGAGCACAATCACAGTATTGTTATACGGCCTTCTACAAATTTCGCTTGCTTTTAGATATTGCAGTACGCATTTTTGCAGTTTCATCACTTAATTCTTTCGACTGTACAATGCCCACAAATACAAGTTCTGTATATTTTCTTGATTCCAACAAAAGTTATTGACAATTGATCCGGAATGGTTTCTTTTACAAATTCAATAAACAAACATCTTCGCAGATATATCGGATCTGTAAAACTAAGAATTANAAAGGCAAGGTTCATACTGATTGGAATAATAATTGTTTTAGCTAGAAAGAGTAACGTAATTATCTATTTCAACCAGAAGGTCTTGAAGTTCAATGCTTTCGAAATATTCTTAAGAATCGCCTTTTTCAATATTTATTTTTCGACATTCCTTTTTCGACTGTTGTTCTCTGTAAACATGCTTGAGATGAAGAACAATTTCAGAGTTTATTTCTTTGTATAAAAAAGAATCACTTCTAGGAATCATTGTTGAATCGAAGAAAATCTTTTTTGGCAAATAAAAATACAAGATTATAGACTCAACGATGTTGTTAATTTATGTATCTTCGTTCTTTATTCGACATGAAATAAAATATCGATCTCCAGAGTATCATTTTTCAAAAATTACATATTCAGAAATGGGGCTTACTACCCTATGCATATGTATGTGAGACAAGGGGAAACGGCAGACTTTTGAACCTTAAGTTACTTTGATTTATTCGAAGTAGCTTACTTTGACGTACTTTTCAACCTTAAATTTTCCTGAAGTTACTTGAAGTTACTTTAAGGTACTTGTTCCTACTGTGGGCTACTTGGGTGGTACTTTGAGCTAATTCAAGTAGTCTACTTTGACGTACTTTGGCGTACTTTTCTACTTCAAATCCTTCGTTTCCCCGTTGATGTGACAGTACAATGTAAAAATACATTGAAATGTCGTTTTTTTATAATGTTAAACCCTGAGTTTTTCCTCAATATTTCTTCAATGATCGCTATAAAGATAACACAGATTAAATCTAGATGATTTATAAAAATAAGTTAGCGTTAGTGTTGGATCACACTAACGCTAAACGATGATTAAGCTGCGCCTTCTAGTCTAATTGGATTAAGACAACTGCCAAGATAGCAGGAGGTATGGGTTCGATTTCCACGAAGGCATCTTTTTCATCGTTCTGTCGTATAACATCATTGGCACTGCTTGTCTCTTTGGTTCTATACACGTTAGAGCCTAACAATAAGTAAGTAATATATAAGATAAGAACATATATTACCTTCATATATGAGGTTGAATTATATAAAAATACAGCAAATAGCAAGCTTATTATATTCTTTATCGATTGATATAATTATTCAAAACAAATTTCTTTTCACATATACATGGTTTAATTGAAGAAAAACAGTTTACGATTTACACAATAAATTTATTATTTAGATAATATTACGTAAAACATCATTTTGGTTATTTTCAGTTTATGATAATAGTACTGATGAGTGTGTGTGGAAAAACTCTGTTAGTATACCTCATATAATTGATTTGTGCATTTACTAAACTATTATAAGTCTTTTTGTGAAAATTAGATCATTTTTTTCTATTGAATATTCATTGAAGTTGGATTGCAATAGTTTCAGATCACTGGTTGATGTTGACTAGAGTTTCAGCACTTTATGTTCTTTGTAGCATAAATAGCAATATACTACGTAGAATACTAGTAATATTTTTCTATTAACTTCGAGTAGTCTATTAGAGACAAGCAACTATATATTGCCACTAAAATTTTATGAACTAAGTTGATTCTAATTTTTTTAAATATTTTCAGATGTTTCTAAAGATTTTATATGTAAATTCTATCAATAATTTTATATCTTCCTTTTTAAATCTAATGTTATAAATTCTATTTTAGGCAAATCCTATAGCATTTTCAACGGTAGTTCATCTTATTGTTAGTCTTTAACTAAAAAATAAGGATAAATTTTCGAGAAAATCTAAAGAAACATAATGCACTCAAATGAACTTGATCATTCAGTTCATAGCGTGTTGAAATCATAATCATCAACACGCATTAGTTTGAGTTCTTTACTCGACATTCATGACAGTTCAAGGCAATATATGGACATAAAAATTAAAGTAATCAAGATCTTTTTTCTTAAAACATGTTCACTACGCACGAAACAGACAGTTGAATGCTTTAATAACTCCCATTATTTGTTTCTTCTCTTATCACAGTAATGTCTGTGAATGCTAACTACAGACAATTGATTTTGATCATTTACAGGATGAAGATGAATGGTAAAATCACTAAGAAACAAAATATGACGCACTCATTAACTAAGTAATACTAATAATCTGGCCTTGATGATAAGTGCAAGTGCATTGAAATATGTACCACAATATAAAACGTAATTACATGTCGATGAAGTAAACAGTCTTCCTAATCTTCTGATTTCTTCATATGTTATTGCTGATAATATAACTGTGTTAAATATGCATGCTGTGTCGACAGATGTGCGAACTAAGAGAAAGAATTAGCTGACGTTCTAGCAACGGTAAACCATATAAAACAGATATAAAGATATTGATGATAAATCAAAGAGAGTATTCATCAAACAAGTTTTTATTGATCCACGTCTTTATATCCTTTGCTTTTCTACGATAAATCCACGGTGATCGAAATATTTGATATACTCTGAAATATTTATGACGAAATATGAAATTATTTATTGATTAACTTTTACATATAATATTTGGAAAATTTTCAATTACCTAGAAAATACTCCAGATACAACGTTTTCATTATATTTGATATTCATGGTGATCAATTTTTCTTACTGCGAATTAGTTTTTCTTAAAACGATGAATTACATGGATCTTTATTGGACTGATTAGAAAAAGTGTCCCAATACATATTTTGTTTGACAAACCTTTAATATGCCATTTGAAACAAGGAAAGATAATATATTTGACCTAGAAGTATGCAAAGATAACTTTTTTATCAAAATGTTTAACACCCTAGAAGATATATTGTTTTGAGATCAATTCATTTTCAACAGTAAATAAATCCATTACATGCTCTTTCGTCTTATACATATTTGTCATAAGGTACTCAACGAAACATATTTATAGATTTGACTTAGCAATTGATTATATCATAGAGACATGTGTCAAATAACCTACAGTAAAACATTTGAGATCAATCAACAAGTGATAAAGTTTGATGATTTCCATGTGCTCTAATTATTTCATATAGAACTTTGTCATGTAGGATATTTGTCAGGTAGTCGGCGACCTCTATTTAAAAAATTGAGCCACAATAACGGTGTCCATGCCTTTTTCTCTTCTGTGTACATGCAGTGTTTCTAAGGGCAAGTTTATAGCCTTTGTCTATACGGGTTGTAGACTTTGCAGAACAAAGGAAATCCTTTGTCTATACATTCTGAGTCATCGTTTTATTAGAATTAGAAGCCCTGTCTATGAACATGTTTTTGAAGTCTGAATAATTTCTTCTTTTTTTGCAAGATGATCTTCGTTTGTAAAGTCAATTTTTTTCGATTCAATTCTATTCGAATTAGTTGTAAGATAAAATATTTGATCTGATTCAAGTGAATAATTTAGTTTTTCTTTTATTTTCTATTGTAAAGTTGATCAAATTCATATACGATTAAATCATCAAACAAATAGTGATGGATGTAAATAATTTTCGATCTTGAAAAAAGTTATGCTATTTTATTTTTATTTTTTGTCTTCATTTTAAGTTTAGTACATCAATATTTTGATAAAGAAATAAGTCAACATAAGAAAACTGGTAGTTTACCATCAACATTTCATTTGAAAGATGTTAAGTATTATGAAATACTTTCTCGCATTCGAAGTAAATCTGATCGTCTTTCATATCTTCGTTCTTTAATGTCAATTATTAATACTCCACCAGCATTTGCTGCAAGAACTGATTCTGGTGGTGTGCATACAGGATTTTTGTCTCCATTTCGTAGTCTTCGTCAATCTGATCTAGTCGATATATCAGCATGGAACTATTTAAAAGTTCAAAGACTTAATGAAAATTTACTATTGAATTGCTCTGGCATTTCTAGTCTTCCATTAGCACGATTAACTATTGATATGAGAGCAAAGTTGAACCTATTAAACGACCCCTGGTGGCCAATATTAATTGGTGTATCGAATGATCTTCATACAGAAATAATTGATGTATTAAAAACAAGATATCAATTACATGGTCCACATCTATATACATGGGAAACACAAGAAGATCTTTCAAATAGAAAAGATTTAACATTAATTTGTGCTAATCGTGGTGAAACTATTTATGAACTTGATCCAAGAACAACTTATATTGTTCAAATCGATGCAGATCGACAACAATGTTGTTTAGGAAATGCAGCAACTGACGGTGAAAAAATCTATAAAGATATTGTTAAAGTTGGATCAAGGACAAAGTAATTTATTTTTGTATATATCGATACATTTGTTTTATAAAAGATTTATTTTAGAAGTTTTGATTTATCAAAAAGAATCCTAACACCAGATCTATTTACAATATTAGCTTCATTTAAAATGAAAGGATTATTTTATAAAAAGATGCTAAAAAAAAATGATGATGAAACTTATAATATAAAACAGAAAACTCGTACCGGTTTAATTTCTTATTAAATCTGTTACTTATTGTTATTGTTATTGTTTTTTAAATTTCAGATAAAATATGAATACACTTGAAGATCTTCGTTCAGCAGTTAAACAGACACTAGAACAAAACGGTTCATTAGCAGCAACACGTGCTAAACTCCGTGCAGATATATTTAAAACATTAGACGATCCATCCGAAGTTAAACCGAGAATTCCGCATGAAAATTTACTTATCAATGAACTTATTCTTGAATATCTCAACTATAATAATTTACATTGTGCTGCGTAAGTTACTTTGTTGTTTGTCACAATTAATTATTTGAAATTTGTTTTCACTAGGTCAGTACTTTCTGTTGGTATGGCTATAAAATGATTTTCTTGTAATAGATATTCTTATGATAATTTCTAGAATCAGGACAACCGACACCATCACTCGGTAGAACTTTTGTTGCTGAACAATTGAATATACATGAAGATGATAAAACACGACAACTGTAAGAAAAATTTAATGGGGAGCCATCGTTTTTTGTTTTTACTATTAAAATACTACAATTTGAAGAAAAAAGGTTTTCAGAAATAATAAGTAAAAAATCTTCGAAGCTTTAGAGATAATCTAGATTCAATATAATATATACGTAGAACTTAGTTTAGATATTTTCAATCGTTAGTATTTTTACCGAATTCTGACTAAGGTTACATCAACATATTCATAAAGCTTGCCAGTCAATATTGAAATTGATACTGACTAGGCTAGATTGGTGCGGACCATTCCTCGTATCTGGTCACACTCGAATAAAATTATGAATTGGTCATCTCTAACTTTGAGATACTATTTATGAAATTGATTCCTGAAGTATATCAATAGAACATAGAATGGGTCTCCTACAATTTATACTNAAGACCTCGGCAAACATCTCGATATGCCAGTTATTCTAGTCTGTTACATAGAGAATATAACTGTCCCCTGTGTTTTTAGGTAGTTTCATGATTTTTGAATATTTTAATTATTATTCTCAATGCATTTAATGTAATATTGACTTCCTTGAATCATAATTGAAGTATATAAGAATTATGAATTAATTATAAATGTATTCTGTTTTCAACAGTAGATTTCCTGTCGGCTATATGTTGTCGTTGCGAAAGATATATGATATAAAGTACAGTCGAACATATATATTGAGCGCATATTTCGATAATTATTCATTTCATAGCAATAGTTATTAATATTACTAGAAACAATTCGATTAGCGATAGAAAAATGAAGAAAAGAAAATATTTTGATCACTATTTTTCTTATCTTCCCTTAGAAATTTGACGAACATTTTTTTTTCTTTTTTTTAGACCATTACTTTATTCATTATTATCACACTTTGTGACAAACAGCAAAACGGCTAGTCGTACACTATCGAATCGTACAAATTAGAAAATAAATTCTTCAATAGTGAATGCTAATGTCTTTAGAGTTGATTAACACATTTTGTATATTGCGTCTTTTTTATGCTAATTTAATAGAATCTTAATGTGTAAGAATAAATGCATAAAGCTTGTTCCTACTGCCATCTATAGTCAAGTTGAACTTGATTGGTTTTCGTTAGTATCGATCTTACAAACAAAAGAAAATACATTTTTGTTTTCTTCATTCGAGCATATACAATTCAAAGAAAAAAACGTCTTTTCAGATGTCCGAAAATGAAGACTTTGAATCATTGAAAGTTCTTGAACTTCAAAATGAACTTAAAAAACGTGGTCTTGATACAAAAGGACGCAAGGCAGAGTTAATTGATCGGCTACGTCAAGCAGTGAACAATGGAACTGAAGGTGATAATCATTTGCTCACATACGAATCATTTTATGCTGATATATATTTTATTTCGTAGCTAACGATCCAACAATAGAAGATTCGACACATAGTGATGAAGAATCAAGCGAGGCTGTAATGAAAGACGATACATTATCTCCAGCAAATGTTAGTTTAATTGATTGAATAAATTTTCCTTTATTTTTAATCAATATTTTTTTTCAGGATAATAAAAACAATGATGATGAACCAGAAGAAACGTCTGTTGAACCAAATCCAGAAGCAATGGAAGAACAAGATGCCCATCATGAATCGCCGGCTAGTAGAAAGCGTCGTCTTACTGACGACGATATAGAAAAAGTAAAAGAAAACGACGAAAATGAAGAAAATTCAATCGATAATCAAAATAAGCTAGAAAAAGATGATGAAAGTAATGCTACTGATGATTTATCAAAACTAAAACGTAAAAAAAAAAGTCGTTGGGGTTCTGAACAAGATGAAGAATCATCAGAAAAACAATCAACTACGAAACAAACATCGGATGACGATGATGATGATGATGATGAAAACGATGATACTATTGATAATAATAATAGTAGTAGACATCGAGAACGAGATCATGATCGTGATTATCATCGATCATCAAAACAGCGGGATGACGATCGACATTATAGTAGTCGACATTCAGAAAAGTACGTAAATCGATATAATTTCAGTAGAGTTTTGTTCTCATATATGTGTGTGTGTGTGTGTGCATGTGTGATATCAGAATGAATAGAGAAATAACAAATCTGTCTTATGTTCAAATGGTACAACAATATATTTATTTCAATGAAGATTTATTGACACGGATATTTTAATTTATTCTTTATGATTTATATATACATTTATTGCAGTATATCATATAAACAACAGCTCGTCTGACAATATTATACCGATATTTATTTACTACGACAATTCTCATGAGATCCTGAATTAAAATGGTAAGCGTTGTGATAGCGAGCAATTATTATATTAAAGAATGGTTTAAGATAGAAGAAAATATACATACATATATGTATACATAAATAAATATATTCAGTCAACAAACAATGCATTGTGATTTTTTTTTCGAAGTATGATATTGAACAAAGGAAGAATCAATGATACAACAAGTGAACGAAAGGCAAAATAATATGAATTGATATAAATATGGATATTTTAGGTGAAAATAATGTATATAATTGAAAATGCAAAGATATTTATTCACTCCAGATAACAAAAGACAGATCAATGAACAGGTTTTTTCTCTAAATATAAATATGATAAAATCCATGTGTTTTTTTGTGTTATTCAGATTTTTCGCTTTGTCATTTAATATTTTATTCTATTTTTCTTCTTATGTGTAGATCAACGGAAAGGGAAATACCACTTCCAGAAGAAGAAACAGTACAATTCAATAATGATGATGTTGTACTTGATTTTTGTAAGTAATACAATTTATTTAAAATATATGCACTTCAATATGATAGTTCCTGGAAAGTCGATTTAGACTTTTTTTTTCTGAAGTATTGACTTAGAAAACAAAATTGCAAATTTTAGTTGTGACCTACTCTTTTATTTTTGTGGACAACTAATCTTAAGATTTTTTAGGTTAAGATTTACCTAAAAATTTGATTTTGGATGAGATCGATTCCAATCGCATCCCATTTTCAGTATACGCTCAGTCTGTTGGGGTCAGAAAATCAGGATTTTTTCTCTAGCATAGCTGATTTTGATACAGAATATCATACGCAGTCGAAAGGATTCAAAATTGAATTACTTGAAAAATTATTATTTGTAGAAGTATTTAAATCTATAATAATGTAATGAGTTTAATCCAGAAAAACAGAATAGTAAACGATTTGTTCGTTTCATGAAAATAAAAATATGACGTAACACACGATGTAACTTTCAGCTACATTGCGTGTTCGATCATACCAATAGATTGCTTTTGGTGTTGCACAGGGCTGAAACTATTATTCAGTTTATTTCATCATCAAACTGAAATGAATTTGTTTTGACTAAAAACCACAAGAGTATAACTATTGATTCTTATTCCGTGTCATATAGGGGAGATTATCCTAATAACCAATTTTTAGAAACGCACTTGAGCTTCTGTAACTGAGACGCTGCAGTACAAAATAAATATATTTTTATTTATAATATAGATACATCGGATTTGAATGTTGCTATTAATACCGATTGTTTATCAGCGTCGAGTAAATCAAATGATGCATTATGTTTCTTATGGGCTGGCGTTCGTGCCTCATATGGATTTAAACAAGGAAAAATATGTTATGCAATTCGAGTAAATATTTTCTATGTTTATATTATATTTTATTTATTTGTATATTTATTAAAAACAATAGATAACTGACACAATTACCTGTCCACAAATGCCAGATAGTGAAAAAGAAAAATTTGGTATTCGTGTTGGTTGGTCAAATTTATCGTCAGGTCTTCAAGCACTTCAATTAGGTAAAAGATATTGATTTTGTTTTTCTCTTTTTTGAATATAATCAATATTTCAGGTGAATTTAATGACTCATTTGCTTACACATCATCGGGTAAAAAAATGAGTAAAACGAATGATGAACTAATCGAAGAAAGTTATGGCGAAGCGTTTGGTTTATCTGATGTTCTTGGTTGCTATATAGATTTTGGAGATAATAGCGAAGATAATTTGATTCGTATATCATTTACAAAAAATGAAGAAGATTATGGCCAAGCATTCGAATTTTCTAAAACAAACTTGAATGAATTTTATCCACATATATTAGTCAAAAACGCTAAATTTGAATGTAATTTTGGACAATTAGTAAGTATATTACTGTTTAGTAGATTTTTCTACGATGAAAAAATTCATTTTCTTTGTATTTCTCAAGGAACAACCCTGGTTCGCAATGAAACCTGATTATACTTTTCCACAACAAGTTCCTCTCGAAAATCGAACACGTTGTTCTGAACCAGTTTTAGAAAAGAGTAACTGTCAAGTTGTTCTTCTTTCGGGCTTAAATGGATCTGGTAAAACAACATGGGCAAAAAAATATATGGAAGAAAATTCAAAACAACATTTCAATTTGTTAGATGCCGAATATGTCCTTAGTAAAATGACGGTATGTCGAATAGAGTAAGGATTCATCAATTGTTAAAGCAATTTGTTGTCATTTTAAGATTGATGGCAAATCACCAACAGTCAAAGATCGTAATGATGGTGTGATGTTACGTGTTAATATTGGTTTACAAAAACTTATTGATATTGCTGCGCAGCGTCGACGAAACTACATAATTGATCATGTAAGTAGAAGTAACCTGTTTTCCCTATGTTATTTGTAACAAAAATTTCTCTTTGCTTCTAGGTAAATACAACTCGAGATAGTCAATCGAAACGTCAGCGATTATTTACTGGTTATCATCGAATCGGTGTAGTTATTGTACCTGATGATGATGAATTGAAGCGACGTATTGAAAAATTAGAAAAATCAGAAAATATTTCTATACCATCACAATGGATTAAAGAAGCAAAAGCAAAATTTCATTTTCCACAGAAAGGTTCTTCATTAGAAGATGTTATTTATCCTGAATTATCATATGATGATGCAAAAACCTTATACGATAAAGCACGTCGAGATTATGACCAACATCGTTCATCATCATCATCATCATCACGATATGATCGACATGATGATTATCATTCGTCACGCAATAATAATAGAAATCGTTATGATGATCGCGAACATCGCAGCCGAGATCGGGACCGCGATCGAGACCGTGATCGTTATGCCAGATCACGTTCACGTGATCGGGACCGTGATCGTCGTACATCACGGGATGATACACGCTTTTCATCATCACATCGAAATGACAATTATCGTGGTGGTGGCGGCGGCGGCGGTGGTAGTGGTTTTTCACGTGGCGGAAATGGTCGATACTCTGATCATCGACAAGATTCACGAAGTAATCAACGTAGCGGTTTTCATGAAGGTGGTGGAAATAATTATCGTGGACGAGGAAACAATTTTGGTAATCAATCAAATGATGACCGACGCGGTGGATATCATCAACGAAATGATTTTAATAGTGGACGTGGTCGCGGTGGTTTCGATAATAACCGAAATCAGTACAATAGCAGAGGCTCGTTTCATGATAATCAACGTGGTGGTAGTAGTAGTGGTGGTGGTGGTGGTGGTGGATTCAGACAAGATTTTAATAATCCACAACGAAGACAATTCAATGACTATGATAACAATCATCAACAGTCACAAGGTGGCGGAAGAGGATTCATGCAGAATAATAATAGTTTTAATCAACAACACGATAGACAAGGTTTTGGTTCAAGAGTAAGTTTTTTTTGAAGTTCACGATACTGTAGAAAACTAAAAACGATAAGAATTTGACGAAAATTTCTGATGGTACCACAAGATTTATCTAGAATTCGATTAATAGTTTTCTTTTACATAATTTTCGCAGGCTGTTTCGTTTAACCAAAAAAGAAAAGTTGTGGATCAGAGTCGCAGTGTGAAATAGAATTTAATAGCGCATGAAGTTTCGTAGTGAAATCGAAAGTTTTTCAAGTTATGCTTAAACTACACATATTAAAAACGAGAATTCAAAAGCAAAAATTCACCGGCATGAAATAGATATTAAGCTCGTTCTTCTCTTCATTGCAATGAAAAATAGACTCATGATTGTATGCTTTTTAATTTTAGCCGCCAATGCAGCAGCAGCAACCACCACCACAACAACAACAACAACAACATTCATTTCATAATCCTCAGCAGCAGCAACAACAACGTTTACAACCACTTATTCAAACTCTACCATCTAATCAACAACAATTTCCATCTCATCTAACACAAGCAACAAATAATCCAAATCTATCTTTATCAGCACAAAATTCACTCAATGTTAATCAAATGTCGAATCCTGCTAATGTTTCGCAACAAAGTGCACTTGATCCATGGCTTGCATTATGTGCAGCTGCTCTCAATACACAACCTACAGCGGTAGCAGCACCTCAACAACCACAACAAGATACGAATTCTTTAACACAACAATGGGCACAATGGTTAAAGACAGCCCAAATGGTTAATTTAGAAAGAATTCATCTTCAACTTGCTTTTAAAACAATTGTTTTTCATTTAGGCACAGACAGCTCAACAAGCTCAACCTCAATTAACTGTTCAACAAGCTGATTCTCATCATCAACAACATCAACAACAGCAGCAGCAAGCGCAAATGCCAGATGCAAGTGCTTTGTATTATCAAGCATATTATGCTCAATTAGCTGCTGCTCAACAGCAAGCTGCCGCTGCAGCTGCTGCAGCTGGGTCATCAATTGGAGGTGTTGCACCACCTAGTAATAATGATAAATAGCTTTACTGAAGATCATTTTTATGTATATAAACCTCTGTTCTAATAAAAATAAGAAAAAAAAATAAGAACAAGTGGTCGAGAATTTCTCTCTATTCATTTTTCCTTTCTCGATTTCTAATTGAAATCATATATTGTTGTTGACTTTTTTTGTACCGTGTGTAATTCTGCTCTTTGTTTAACTATTATTCTCATTACTTTTGTGTTTGTCTTTGTTTGGAAAACAAAATATCGTTGTTTTGTATTTATATGGATTTATTGTCTACTTATTGTCTTGAAACAAACCAACTAAAGTGATTAAATGGAAAAAAAATATCAATTTGTTCCCTTTCTTTTTGAAAATGTAGATGTCTATTATCGATGCTATTGATGCATTTGATAAACTTGAATTTAATGATAATCGTGCATTTGCAATTGCCTCCGCTTTACTTGCTAAATCTGTTCAACAATACAACGAGAATCCGTCAGCAAAATTCGATAGTCTTCAATTATTATTTGAAAATGAGTAAGTTGAAAATTGAATTTAAACTACTGATCTTCTGTTCATGAATATTTTATTTTTAGTTCATCTGAAATTACACTTCAACAAAAAACAATCGAAAATGAATATCTTGAAAATGATAATAGAAGCATGTAAGTAATTATTGTTTGCTAATAGACCAATATCGATATGTAGACGATAAATAAATGCCAGAGATACAAACTATTTTGAAAGAAAATGGAATATTGATTCCCTTGCGTCAGATTGCCAATCGAAAAACAGAAGTTTATAGAAGAAGCAATTGTTTGAAGCTATCATAAATATATACAGCGGTGCTTCTTTTACTTGAAGTACAAAATTATTTTCTCGTATTATATTTTTGTACTTTTAATACAATAACGATAATAATTAAAAGAAACTAATTTTTATCAAAATCCGAAATGATTTTTTCACCATCTTCTGCCGAAGAAAACAAATGCACGAAATAGTTTTCCCTTCTGCTCAACACATGCTTTTCTGATGACATATCCTAAATATCTCATCGGGACTTCATAGCAGCTAACTGATCTGTTTTGCTTGAAACAGGATGTAGAGTGTGTTTTCTGGATTAAGCTACCACATTATTGTAGAAAAAATATAATATCTACAACAAAATCACCATTTTTACAGAGCTCCTCAAACTATTAAACCGAATATCCGTTTCCCTCACATGAAAAGGAGGAATTTGATTAAATGGATAATTCAACTTGACATTCTCTTGTAATGAAAGACAATAATTAAATCAATAAAGGGAAAGCATACAGATAATGTTGTAGTTTCATATGAGCTATTTTTCTATCTTTATTTGTTGATCATCTTGAGAACACTTTATGATATATTGTTAGAGAATAGGTCGAAAGCAAAAATTCTCATGAAATATAGCTCTATGACAAGTAATGTCAAAGCTAAGAGAATCATATGAGTTATCTCCAAATTTTCTGAGATATCCAATGTTTTGGAATGAAGAGAAAGAGAGGTTGTTTGTTTTTGTTTTGTTGAGATGGTTATATTTCCTTTGTTTATTTTTAGTTCATTTACTACAATATTAGACTATTGCCTTGGGCAATCATCAATAAATCGTCCGCATGTTTTTAAACAATCGCTTTACATCCCATTTCGTTCTGATCAACCAATAGAATATGAACCTATTCAATGGCAAGTCGATCCTTCTGTGCCAACACGTTTTATTGTTCAACCATCGTCGCCAAGTCGAGTTCTGCAACCACGTAATGAGCAGGCTAATGATAATAATACAAATACTGTTATAATCGATGATAATGATGATCAAAATTATATAGATGCAATGGGTGATGAAGAAAATGAAGCACCAAAGGCAGCAAGCAAGAAAAAAGCAAAGAAGAAAAAACAACAACAACAGCAAACCAATACTGTTACAACTAATGATGATGTTTCAATACAATTAAACAACTCATCAAATAGAATATCTTCAGCAGGACATAAATTTCCTGTACGTATTCTATTATAAAATTTCAATTGATGAATATTGATGAAATTATTTTTAGCAAAAACTATCATCAAAATGGTCATCTAGTAAACGAATATCAGGTGTCGGCAAAACAAGTGCTATTCGTAAGGTAAATAAAATACAATAGAAATCAATGAATAAATGCAAACAAAAATGACTGACGAGGGAACATATCCAACTGTCCAATCGCTTTTGAGTCAGAACGATGAGCATCATGTAGATCCCAGTGAACTATGAATACCCTGAAACGAGTTCGGGTTGCTAGCCTATTACTGTCGAGATATTGCATTTTTACGATATTCTTTAGCAAAATGCCGTGGTCCCCCTCAGGAACAGCAAAAAAAAATGAGTTTCTAATTCCGACTTGAAACTTGGCACAGAAACAGGCCTAGGTGAGAGTAGTTTATTGTCAAAGTTTCAGACCTTTTGGTTGTTCCTGTTCTGAATTAAGTATATTGGAACCNGTCGGGAGTATACGAGCGATCAAAAAATATGTTTTTTAGTCATACCCTAGGATAGGAACAACCAAAAGACCTGAAAATTTTACAATAAACTACTCTCATTAAAGTCTATTTCTATGCAAACTTTCCAGTCGAAATTCGAAATTCAGTTTTTCTGGTTCCTGAGCGGGACCACGGTATTGTGATTAATTAAAAATACCTAAAAAATGCAGTATCTCGACAGTAATAAGCTAGCTGCCCGAACTCTTTTCAGGCTATTCGTAGCTCACTAGGATCTACATGATATACATAGTTCCGACTCAAAAACGATTGGACAGTTCGATATGTTCCCTCGTGATTGCTAAATTAAAATTTATTAAATAGTTTGCACGTCCATCAAACGATCGTCAAAATCGTGGTGATTCACGTACACTATTTCGTAACAAACCGTCGGTAACAATGAATACAAGTCGTCTTAGTCAGGAACAACGTGATCAATTCGCACGGGCTGCTGAAGAACGTAAACAGGAAGAACGAAAACGTAAAGTTGAGAAATGTGAGTAACAAAAATCAAAATGTTTTCGATTTTCATTTTTCGTATTTTCTATTCCTAGTACATGAACAAGCTAAAAAGCGAGAAGAAGTTCTTAATCGTGCCAAACAAATCCAGCAAGAAAAAGAACAAAAAAATCAATTACGCATATCCGATAATCAATCAAAAGTCGCCGCTGCAAATCAAAATAAAAAAGCACAAGGTAACAATTTTAATAATTCAACAACATTCAATAATTCAATGAATGAATCAACGACATACGCGAAGCCTGTTGCACAACAATATAAACCTGTTGTATTGGATACAACAAGTAAAGCTTTAAATCAAAATAAAATTATTAAAAATCCAGCAAATGCGTTGAAAAAACCAACGGCAACAGCAGCAGCAGCAGCCAATGCTGAATATACATTTGTTGTCGATAAAACTAATCCATTACGAAATGATATTACACTGCCGTCAAGTTCAATGGTTCAACCCAATTTACAACATAAAGCTGATTGGACAATATTAGCAGCATCGGGAAATATTCACGATGAATTAGAACTTGATACAACAGTAACGTTAGTTCACGATTTTTTTCAGCCTTTACTTTTTTAAAGAAAAATAAGTTGTTAGTGCAACTCCTGCAGTATAAAAATATAATTCTCTTAATCCGAAGGACTTTATCGAATTCTATTTGCTCTAGAAGTCACATTGTATGAACATACTCTAAGGAGCTTATTCTTATATCTGTTATTTGTGAGGAGTTCTTGATTGTTTTTATTTTCTTTCAATACTTCTGGTTAAATCATATTTTACAAAAAAACAAATTTATTTTCTAGTGATTTAACTCATCATTCAGATGATGGTAATTATGGAATAGACGATATACGTTCAGATCAAGATTCAGATAACGATGATGAAGACGAAGCCCGTATACCTAATTGGGCTAAAGGTTAGTTTTTAAATTTTATGACAAATGAAGTCATTAATTATGTATTTTCTATTAGAACGTTTATTTCAAACATTTTGGAAAACACAAGGTCATTGGTATTTATCACGTCGAACACTTAAATTAACCCGTCGTACATTTGGGCATTATCCAATAATAAAAGATGAATTACAAATATGGCTTAGAGATCTTAAGTCAAGTAAACCATTGTCAGAAACATTTACCGATGCGACATATCTTGATCAAACACAAGCATTTTTTTGAAAAATTTTGAAATTACTTTTCCTAGACACGTGTTTATTTTTCTTCTTTAATTCGTCAGATAATAGTTCGTAATAACAAAACGAAAATGTCCATATATAATGTATAGTGCGCAGATATCGAGATTGAAATGATTATGTATTTATCTACTGTTTGTTGTTCTTATTAGCTTTATTCTCATGAAATACATGTTATTAATAAAATTAGAATGTTCAATGTAATTGATCTTGATAGTTAAACTATTGAATGATGTTATAATAATTGCGTATGAAGTGACACTTTTTTTCTATTAATCATATGAGGATTGTTTTTTGATTAAAATTGCGAGATATGTCTAAAAAAAAGTATAAATCATTTTCATGATTAAAATATGTTCATCTGTATCAAAAGAAAAGTAGCGATCAGCATTAGTCAAATCAATTCATTCTTACAAAGAGCATAGCCTTAGCTTGAAATTATTGTCAGAAAAAAATAGATTTTAACTAAAGTCTTATTGTATTTCAAAGATAGTTATAATACAAACAGAGATGGGCAAATCAAGTCAAAAAATGACTTCACCTGATGATTTTTTGAAGGGATTATGACTCAAATTGACTTGACTTTCCTTGGAATTTTCTTTGACTTAGCTATGACTTGACTTGACTTGAGTCGAAAAAACGCTGAGTTGCCCATCTCTGAATAAAAGTGTTATGTCTTGAAAAAAAGCTCCTCAAAATGTATTTTACTTCTTGACTTGTAAACTTGGGCTATCCATTATTGATGGTCATTCAGGCATGGTAATAGTTACTCAATCAAAAGCAATATCATTTTGCAAATATCCACTTTTTTTTATAAAGTTTAGCTGTCGCCTTCAAATTTGATTCTTAGTCACTAATTAATAAATTCAATTTTTCTTTCTAATCAACCAGTATATGCATCAAGAAGCTTATACGACAGGAAACTTTGTTTCTCTCATTACTTGATATTGTAAAACAATTTTGAAACTTTTTATTTTCACGGAAACTTTCATCATACGAATTATGAATACTAGTGAGGAGAGAGAAGATTACTTTCACCGCTATATATTGAAAATAACTACTGTCTGTTAACTCGAACGGCGAAAGAACAATAATAGCAAATGTTAATCAGTGATGCATAAATATTTGTTTTCCACACGAGTAGCATTCTCGATACTTTATATACACGTATCTTTACTCAAGTATTTTGATTAATGTCAGATTTTGCAGACATTATATTTGAAATGATTGATTATTCATTAGATCGCATTGTTTTCAAAATTTCTATCCCTCTCTTCAAATAAAAAAGTAATAAGCATTGAAAATATAGTGAGAATACTAGGATACACTTCCATAGGCATATTGTTCTTGAGGCTATTATATAGTGTATTGTTTTTACAGATGATTCGCGATGACTGTTGGTTAGTCTTTTGCTTTCTTTTTTTAACAATGGCACATTCGACAGACTATCGCTCTGCATACTATTCATGTACGGCTCATTTCACTCTGACCGATCCATATATTGTGTTTTCTGCATGAACCATATATGTCTCATATAGCCCTCCCTCCATTTTTTCTAGCTCTTTGTCTGTTTCTTTCTCAGTTCATCATCGTGACTAGGGTGTAAGCGTGATCGACGAACGCATTTATTAGTTATTCATTCATTTCTGTCTACTTGCGCCACACACACACACACACATATATATATATATATATATATATACTCATTCTTTTATAAACACTTAGGCTTCCTATCTAGAAATAGCTTGACAAATTAAAATTGTGAATGGCTGACTCAATAAAACAAGAATCTGAAATCGCAACCGATAAAGTGCCAGGTATGCTATCTAATTTTTCCTAAGTATGATTGATCTAATACAATGAATATACGTCTCTAGGAACTGGATCAGAAGCTAGTCATGGTATGTGTTGTAATTTCTCATAATTTAAATAAAATAATAATATTTTTGATAAGATGGTGATGCTGTAAAAGATAAAACTGATGAAAACAAATCCGAAGCAGGAAAAGAATCAACCAAAACTAGTGTTGAACAGGATGTTAAAAGTTTTGTTGAAGCTGTTAAAGAAAAAGCTGCTGGAGCGTAAGTGTCTATTGTTTTTGTTCCGATCTATAGAATCTGAATATATAGTTTCAACTTTGTTGCTGGCGGCGAAGGCGAAGGAAAGGGTCTTGTTGGAACTGTAAAAGAAAAAGCTGCTGAAGCGTATGTTTATTTGCATGTTAATTCTGTTTTTATTGAACAAGGTTTTGTATGTCTAGTTATCATTATGTTACTGAAAAGGTGACTGAAGCAACACATGTTGTAACTGGTGATTCTCATAAAGAAGTCATTAAAGATTCCAGTCAATCAAGTGTTACAGACAAAGCTAACGAACCAGTAAATGAAGCTGAAGCTCAAAAGTAAAATTTTTAGAGAACTACCTTACTCAATTGAAGAAAAAAAGCGATAGACACTAATATTTCAAACATGAAATGACATTGTACTCTGTTTGTTTTATCTCAGTTTTTATTATTCACGCATTTACTTAATCTCAATATATAAATATTTAATTCTGAAAACATCCAATTAATTTTTATGCATGTGTGTTTGTATGTTTATTAAAAATATTTGTTGTGGCTCTGTATATATGTACAGTTTTCACATCTTTTTTTTTAGTTGGTAGTATGATCATTTTATGTTTTATTCGTAAAATTTGAATGTTGTTGCAATTTGAAAAAGAACAAATAAACGACAGAAACTGTCGATATCAGTAAGATCGATTTCGTTGGATAGATAACTGTTTATCAAAAAACAAACAAATGGCGTTCTTGTGTTTATCGTCCAGGTTCTCTTTTTCTTTGCTATTGATTAATCGTTTATCAGAGAATGAGGATTATTTATAAATAGAAATCATTTGAATGGCTTGAGAAGTTTCGTGCAAAGTATCCATTATCAAGGGAACATTGTTTATTCAATGCCCAAAATGAATCAACTGTGTAGTTAACTGAAACATTGATTGATGAAACAGCTGTGAATATGTTTTCAAAGAAGAAAAATGCTTTCATTCATTCTTGGCTATTCGAAAAAAAATATATATATATATATATACAGATGTGACTCTTTTTTTTCTCTTCGTGTCTTCAAGAAGCAATAATTAATATGCTTAGCGTATAAAATAAATTATTAGAAGCATGAATTTTTACCAAGCAATATTATAGAAACTTTTTATATGAAAAGAAACGCTAAAGATTTTTCTTACTATTTATATATATATATTTTTTTTTCTTTCTTATTCATAATTCCTATTCTTCATCAAAAAATTATATTGTCATTTAAATAATAATAATAATAATGTCATTTATAACACATCTTCATGAAAGAAAACTACCTTGCAAAAGAAATTAATAAATAGGATGTAATTAAAAGATTGCACGACTTAACGATGCGGAATCGCATTGTTCACAGCTTTGTTATTTATTTAAAAAGCACCTTTCAACAAGATCTATGTAAACAGAACCTTTACTTTATCGGCCTTTGATTAAGTCATATGACACATAATTAAGTTGATTTCAAAGATATATATACATCTACAATCACATATACTAACTATGCCTGTCAGATTAGGCAATGTCTCAAATCTATTGAATCATAGCTTAATGTTTCAAAACATAGCTATACACAAACTATGATCAAAACTACTAGCTTTGTCCTCGTGTGATATCTGTATGTTTTGTAAATAAAAAATTTAAGAATTCACAGAGCTGATTCAAACCCATCAACAATAACAACTGAAGAAAGAATACGATAAATATTATTTGTGCTATTTTGCCAAGTAGCTATTTGGAAGAAAAAGTTTTTAAACGATAAATAGTTTTTGCAAACAAGAAAAATATTCAAGAATAATATTTTAATTCATTTCATCACCTAGCAGCATCTATCGGTTAAAATGATCTTATAGGAGAACTTCGTTTGATTGAATGCTATCGATTACCATTTGATATTAATAATTTTTCTGATATCCATCTTATTAGAATTTATTTTCCAACTAGCATAGTCTAATTTTAGATTAAACGAAAAAAAAATGTATACACGATACAGTGTATTAAGAAACTTTGTTCAAAATTTCATTACATCGAATTCATATAATCGTTTGGTTCGTTTTCAATCATCTGCAAGTAATATTGCAACCAACACTATTCAAAATTCCAAGTAGAAATAAAACAAAAATTCGCAGTTAATTATAGTTTTTATTTTATTTTGTTTTTCATTCCTAGTTTAAAACCAACGGGTCGTCAACAAAGCGACGATATCTTTCTTGATTTAACAACTGATTATAATCGTAGAAGATTTGTTCAAAGTGGACTAGTTTCGAATGCTATTAAAAACATTAATAATGCTATCTCTGAAAGACTTAGTTTATTAATATTAACAGTAGCTGCTCGTTGTGTTCATCATGTTACGCCAGACAAGCGGGTTCAACTATTAGAAGAAGTAACATGAAAATTTTTGTTTCTGTTTCTTTCAATTCATGTCTTCTGTTTGCTTTAAGGCATGGAAGACATTAAATGATAAAAAGGTTCGACTAACAACACGTCATTATGAAACATATTTAAGTGGTCTTAATGAAAACGGTTTTATATTTGATGCGGATTATTATTTAAAGTTAATTGATGCTGAAAAAATACAAGCTACTCCACGTCTCTATAGTCTACTTTTAACTCAGTATGTTTGATTTTTCTTGTTCATCCTAAAAAAAAATAACGCTTTGTTTTGTACATAGATATTGTCGTGAAGGTAATACTGATCGTGCACAAAATTTTTTGAAGATGCTTAAAGAACGTAATGTTAGCATTGATGAAGATATTTTTGCTGCATTGATTGTTTGTCAACTTAAACTTGGCAATGACAAAGGTGCTAATGATATAATACAAATAATGAAGGAACGTGGTTTACAACCAACTATATCAACATATAAAGAAATTTTAACAGCACTTATTAGTGAACATAAAACAGAACAATTTGAATATTATTTTGGTCAAATTGAATCTCAACAACATCAAACATCACCATCAACAGTTTATATTGATGCGCATTTTACTGTTATCTTACTTGGACAGTGTATTTCCTATAAGGAACGTCCAATATTTGATATATTATTAAATACATTAAAAGAACTTGATCATGGACGTATGCCTAACAATTTATTTAATTTAGCTATACAATGTATAACAAATGAATGGCATGAATCTGCTATTGAATTATTACAAATGCAATCAGAAAGTGAAGCACTTGAAGATGAACCATCACCCCATCTGGGAATTAATGGACGGCATTGGATACTCTTTTTCAGGTAAAATTTCCTCAACTGTAGAAATTTTTATCTAAAACGACTATTACTGTGACATCTGGATAATCCAATTTCTATAAAGCATTCCACTTAGATGCAACTATGTTTAATAGTTTTTCTCATTGTAGTAGTCAGATTTCAATGAATATGATTAAAATGTATCAACGTCGGATGAGCATCCCAGTTTTTTTGTACTGACATTCAATCACGTTGTACGAATATATTCATACAAAGTGGTCAATAATAACATGAGCAATCGGTTTGGCGGTATGATACACTGCCAGGATAAGATCTGTGAGAAGTAGTTTCACTAATAGACGTTGACCTATACATTCGATGAAAGGGATAAATAATTAATATGTATATTTAAGAAGCTGGTCTAGGCAAGCGAAAATCAATATGAATTAACCTTCTGAATTAATGGGTCATTTTTCCTGATGACCACCAGTACGTTCTAAGGTCATCAATTCATATCATGGAAAATGTTAGGTTGAAAGGTAAAGTTAGAAATTTTGATATTCACTAGCAAAAGACTGACTTTGAAATTTCGAACTTCTAAACGATTCAAAATTTATAAAAATTTAGATTCATTCGATTCTCTAATAAACAAATATGATTAACTAATATTATTAATATTTTTTTTTTCTTGTTCAGGCAACTACTTGATAATAAAGAACCTCATTTAATCGATATTTATCTTAAATTAATGATGGAAAAAAAGTTGGTACCACTCGATGGCATTCTTCGTGTTTTATATACAATGCCAAATGAAAATCATCAATTAGCACTTGATTATCTTGAACGTGGACAAAAAATAAATCATCCAATGCGTACAAATTATTTTTATCCGCTATTATTAAATATTTATTCACCAAAAACAAGTCAAGATTGGACAGATGACGATCGGCTACGTCTATTTCGTTTACTTGAACGTTTATCTATTCCAATTGAATCATCAACATATTCACGTCTTATTCAATCAGCATTTCATCAATATTATCAAAATGATTTTAAACCATTATTAACTATGCTATCAAAACATAATTTAAAATCAATACTTGATCGTATTTGTCGTTTATTATTAAATGATGTTCGACGAAATATGCTTAATTTGGGTACCATTGAACAAGTAGTACCGTTTTTTCATTTGAGTACTCGTTCACGGCAAGAAGAATTCGCTAGACATTTATTTATAATAATGAGTAATATGTCGAAAAAGTAAAAAAAAAAAACATTTTATTTTGAAAATTCCATCGCTATATTACTTTTTTTTCCACTATGAATCATAGATCAGATAAACTCACTAGCGAAGAAAATGATACAAGTGCTCAATCAGAACCGATCATCGATTACACACCAATATTTCAATTGATTGATTCAATAGGGAAAAATTTAGTAGATGATAGTCCAATGTTTCGACATGAAGTATATATGCATTTACTTCGTTATTCAACTCAAAATCGTCGAAACGATATAACATCTCTATTAGCTGATCGATGTATACAAGAAAATATTAAAATAGGAAGTTCAATGAATGAAATTGACATATTAACTGGTTATACATTATCACGTGATATTGTTGAACAATTAGCACGTTATAAGCCAGGCGAAATGTCATGGAAAGAAAAACTTTCAGCTACGGATTTACAAAAAGCAGATCGTCAACAATTAGAAGAACTCTATCAAGAAGCAAAACAAGATGGAAAACATCCATTTAATTTACAACAACGATTGTTAGATGATTATATGCAAAGGAAATCTTTAAAAAAATCATTTACACTTTTACGTGAAATGGTTGCCACTAGAAATCAGGTTTGCATAAGATTTAATTACGAATAAAAAATGCTAAAAATTTTTTTTTCCCGAGGATTAGTAACCACGATGAAACAGAAAAATCGTGTGTAAGAATAAAACGCAAATAATCTTGATGAAAAAATGAGATCTCATTTGATGGAAAATCGATGAGNTATTCTACATTATAAGAATTGCATGTAATGAAATATTTACACAGTTAAGTTCTAAATTCTAATATCAAATAACTCGGATGATTTTCGTGAGCAATTTTTCAGTGTAGATTGAAATTTCTCGACTGTTGTGTTTCTGTTTATTCATCAAGTACATGCGTTTTGGTTCGATAGAATATTCAGTTATTTGAATTCTTCAAATCTAATCAAGTCACATACAGAAGAATTTTTGGTTTTAAACTCTTTCAGTTTTGAAAAGCCTCCATTATTCTTTAGAGAACTGATTTTTAGCAAGAATCATCCTATCGACTTGCTTAGTCGTTGATTCACAGCATGAACTTGAAATTAATAGTTTTTAATTCTGATCCTGTCAACTCTCTAACACTAATGCTCTCTGATAAAGACATTCTTGAAATATGTATATTTGAAGAAAACAAATTAAATCGGAAATATTTATTCTACGAACGACAACTTATTTTCTATTATATCATAATTTTACCTAATGAATTTTTTCGCTAGATTCATTCATCGGTTTATCATCGTTTATTTGATCTTCTGACTGTTCGACTTGACGATAAAGTTGATACGTCTAAATTAGAACATGGCGATGATTTAAAATTCTTAGTTGACCAATATGAAAAATCATTCGGTATTAAGAATTTACCAACGGAATTAGCATTCCGTTTAGCTCATATGTATGTTCTTAATGGTGATCAAGATAATGCAATAGCAACAATTTCAGCAAAAATAAATTCGGAATTAAATAATGAAATTTGTCAGTATTTAATAAAATTTCTTAAACTCAACGGATCATCATTGACTACTGATGGCTTAACATCAATTGGAAATCTATTTCTTGGTTTTCGTATAAATGAAACAATCAGAACGTTTTGGACTTTATTTTTCGACAT
Organism: Rotaria magnacalcarata; assembly: GCA_900239745.1. Taxonomy (NCBI): domain Eukaryota; kingdom Metazoa; phylum Rotifera; class Eurotatoria; order Philodinida; family Philodinidae; genus Rotaria; species Rotaria magnacalcarata. The sequence goes on from OENM01000222.1 coordinate 82,802, forward strand.
TCTATTAGAAAAAACAAGTCCACAAGATATTGTACAATACTATTCCGATGCTATGAGAGAAAATAGCAGCATACCGTATCTTTATCTTTTCAAAGTAAAATACTAATTATTTTCGTTTGAACAGGAAATAAATATTCGCGATACTTTTTTTCTATATTTTTCTAGTTGTTCATTGAAAAAAATGAATTAAATCGTTTACAAGATATTGTTGATATTGCGACATTACAGCATGGATCCCGTAATGTTTTACATGATCTTGCTTTTACATTGATCGAAGCCGGAAAAACAAAACAAGCCGAAAAAATCTTCCGAACACCTTGGCTTAAAGCACGAAATAGTCGCATTAATTTACATGCTTTACTTTTGGCTGGTATTTAAAAGCAAAAGAAAAATGTGTCTTCTTTCGTTATCGCGCATCTTTTTGTGTTTTTTTTTCTAATTACAGATTCAAATAATCTCAATGCATTGGTTGATGCTATTAAATTAACACGAAGTTTATCTGGTGTCAATCAAAGTCAATTAGTTACAGCGGCAATCCGGTAAAGCAAAAAATTAAACAAAGGAGAAAATATTTCTAGTGTTTTCTTTTATAGTGTGGCTTTACGTCTTGATCAATCCGACATGATCGATTGGTTGATCAGAGAAATTCAAGAAAATAAAATCCAACTTGATATTCGAATAAAAAAGTATTTAAACTATTAGCTAAATCCGAGAGAAAAATAAAATCTAGAAATATGATAGAGAATTTAAAACATAAAACTTGTTGAAATTGCTGTTGATTTTAATTAAAAAAGAAAGAAGATTTTATAGATACTTATCTCAAGTGTCAGTTCGTCAGAATGATTTTTATAGACTTGTTCTCTAATAATAAAATTTGCTAATACAATCCTTGAGAGTTAGAAGTGTGAAGTACAATGAAACTGCCTTTGCTGAGCACAGGGACAACTTTTCTCGACAAATTCGGATTAATCTTTTCTCCTGTCTTTTTAAGGTCTATTCTCTAGAAGTATACTAATAAAGTACTTCAAATATAGTAAGACGACATTATTGATATAGAGCATGTGATGATGCATTACTAGAATGTCTGTCACATTTGAAGGGCGATTCAAGTTTTAGATTGTATTTTTCGAAAGAAGTTAACTGCGTACATCTCATTTCTAGCTAATACGTTTCCTTGATATCAGACGAATAGAATAGTACTGACTTGTTTATTAAGTTTTCTTTTTATGTAGTCATTCTTTATTGTATTAATCTCAAAGAAAATGACGATAGAAATTTGAATGATCGAAAAGTTTGAATACTACGGAATATCGAAGACACTAACATAAGAAGAATCTAGCGATATACTTGCATAACAGTGGAATTCGTCTAGCATATGTACATGATTATTGATATTATGCTAATCCTTTCCTGCGTTGTAGATCGTGACAAACATTTTCTAAAAGACAAAAGATCTTAAGTCTTTCAAATAAACTTTAAAAGCTATATATACTTATATCAGAACCTGGATAAAGCCGTACTACATATGTGCTCTACTTGACCTGTTATGATATTTAAGAAATAGAAAATAAAATAAAAAGAAGAGATTACTTGTTGCACTGACGTATATTTGTTAATCGAAATCTACCGTAAGATCATGAAACATGTTTATTTGTTTTTTTTACATTACATTAATATGATTTTGATTGTTCAGATACCTCGACGCTCATTTGCTCTCAAAAGGTCTTGATCCATTGAACATTGGCGTCTATGAAAATCAAAAGAAAGGCGAAAAAGATTCAATGTCTTCCAATGATAATGATGGTATGAATGTAATATTATCGTGCATAGCACACACTAGTTTTTTATTTCTGTTTTATTTAGCCTCCGTCCATGAGCAACACAAGATGAGTGCTCATAATTAGGCACGAACAGTTATTAGGTCAATTTTTTGTGTCTTGATCCACTTTTCTCTCTCTCTCATCATTTTTGTTGATTTGCCTTGAACTATCTTGTTTTCGTTTTCTCTTTGCTTTTGTTATTCATACTGCAAACCACAACATATTTCATGCATGCACCTGTATCAACTATTTAGAATTTACAATGAGATCAATGATAATTTTCAACATTATAAAACGGATTTACACTAAGACTGATTAGTGTCTCTATTTGTTTTGTTTTTCCTTTTTTGTTGTTGTTTTATGACCTTTCATGTTTTATGATGAGAATAAAAGCCACCTCTAGAAGAAGAAAAAGACAGAAACACTTCCACAGATCTTTATTCATACGAGCAACATATTCAATATGAATGTAATCATACCTATTTTTATATTATTACAGTTATCCGTAAATCACATACAAGCAGAACAATGTGTATTAACCTTGAACGACGAAATTCAATTGACTTCAAGCATATTTCTTCAATCGCGACGTTATTGTAGTTCATTTAATTTTCTTCCAACAAAAACACATAGAATAATTATTTCTGGTCGTTTGGTTGATTATACAGGCCGTTGTAAACGAACAATACCTGATGCAAATATTGAAATAATACATACACAACCAGATTTTCGTTCAATTTGTCACGAGCTTCATCATCCTAACTCGCGTGGTTATTTCAATTTAACAACATCAATAACATCGCCATTAACTGAACAACTTTTTCTACGTGTAACATCACCTGGTTACGAAACAATTCTTAAAGAAATCGTGATACAATCATCACAAAAACAAATACAAGATATAATTCTCGATTGGCACCTTGTTTTGATGCCTAGTATAGAACAGATACAATTGCAACAACAACAGAAACAACGAATGAGCTCCACAATAGATTCACTCATGTCACAGATGACATTGGATGAAAAGATTGGTCAACTAAATCTTGTTTCGATTGGTTTCGATATAACTGGTCCGATTGTAAGTGAAAATGTCGATGAAAATATTCGTCATGGTCTTGTTGGTGGTGTATTTAACACTTATACGCCAACAGCTGTTCGGCGATTACAGGAACTTGCTATAAATAATACACGTTTACGAATTCCTCTCATATTTGGCTATGATGTAATCCATGGACATAAGACTATTTTTCCAATACCACTCGGTATGAGTACTACATGGGACATGGCATTAATAGAACAAAGTGCACGTATTGCCGCTCAAGAAGCATCAGCTGATGGTCTGAACTGGGTATTCTCGCCTATGGTTGATATAGCACGTGATCCGCGTTGGGGAAGAATAGCAGAAGGTGCTGGTGAAGATCCTTGGCTTGGCAGTCAAATAGCTGCTGCTATGGTACGTGGCTATCAAGGATCAGATTTATCACGCTCAAATACGGTTATGGCGTGTGTTAAGCATTTTGCTTTATACGGTGGTGCAGAAGCAGGTCGTGATTATAATACAGTTGATATGAGTCGTATATCAATGTATCAGAATTTTCTTGCACCTTATCAAGGTGCTATTGAGGCTGGTGCTGGCAGTGTGATGACGTCATTCAATGAAATTGATAGTATTCCAGCATCGGGCAATCGTTGGTTATTACAGAATCTACTACGTGAACAATGGAGTTTTAATGGTTTTGCTGTTACAGACTATACATCAATTAATGAAATGGTTGAGCATGGCGTAGGTAATTTACAAGATGTAAGTTCTCGTGCACTAAATGCAGGTGTCGATATGGATATGGTCGGCGAAGGATTTCTTACAACATTAAAAAGATCTCTACAAGAAGGTAAAGTTAGTGAACAAACAATAAATCAAGCGTGCCGTCGTATTCTTGAAGCCAAATTCAAATTAGGTTTATTCGATGATCCATATCTTTATTGTGATGAATCACGTACACCAACTGATATATTTACCTATGAAAATCGTTTAGCAGCAAAAGATTTTGCTCGTCGTTCGTTTGTTCTTTTGAAAACCGATAGAAAGACACTACCATTAGCAAGGTCAAATTTAAATATTGCTCTTGTCGGACCATTAGCGGATGATAATAGAAATTTACTCGGTACTTGGGCTGCTGGTGGTGATTGGCGTAAAACTGTTAGTGTTCGTGCAGGCATTGAGAAGCTTGTTGGTAATCAAGTTCAAGTTTTATATGCAAAAGGCTCAAATATTCTCGAGGATTCATATATGCTAGATGCATTAAATGCATATGGAAGTAATATTGTATCGGATGAACGTTCTCCTCAAGAAATGATCAATGAAGCTGTAGATATTGCAGTAAAATCTGATGTTATTATTGCTATTCTTGGTGAAACTGAAGGTATGAGCGGTGAAGCAGCAAGTCGAGCAGACATTGGATTACCTGAATCTCAAAAACATTTACTCAAAGCATTATTTGATACAGGTAAACCCGTAGTTATTGTATTAATCAATGGTCGACCATTAACATTAACATGGGAACATGATCATGCAGCAGCTATCTTAGAAGCATGGTTTCCTGGAACAGAAACAGGTAATGCTATTGCCGAAGTACTTTTTGGATATTATAATCCTGCTGGTAAGCTCACAACAACATTTCCTCGGCACATCGGACAGATTCCTTTGTACTATAACCATAAACGTACAGGACGACCATTCAATTCAAGTAATTTCGGAGAAAAATACAAAGTAATTAGCACAAAATTTATAATTTTTGATATATCTTATTCTATTCTATATGTTTTTGTTATCTAGAGTCGTTATTTAGATATACCCAATGATCCGTTGTATCCATTTGGTCATGGTCTTAGTTATACTTCATTTGATTTTAGTCCTATACATGTAGATAAAACAGAACTTCATGGCGATTCGGATCGTTTGACTCTGCGTATGGGTGTAAGTAATGTTGGTGCCTATGCCGGCGAAGAAGTTATTCAATTATACATAAGTGATCCAGTAGCAAGTACTACACGAGCTGTACGTGAATTAAAAAACTTTAAAAAACTATTTCTTCGATCGCAACAACAGGAAGAAGTTTCATTTGTTATAACAACAAATGATTTGAAATTTTACAATAGTAATCTTGATTACGTTTGGGAAGAAGGCGATTTCATCATTCATATTGGTCCTGATTCAGTCAATACTAAATCAGTAGCAATCAAGTGGTTTAAATAGAATGACGAAATGAATTCAACAATCGTATGTGTTGTTTTTCTTTTGTCATGAGGGTGAAACATGAAAAATACTAAAAAGATGAACTTTGTGCTTTTTAATTCATATATTCAATAAAATAGTGAACTTGAAATAATATAAAGGAAATATTTCAGATTAGTTGCTAAAATTTCAAAGTTATGAACTTATGTAATGTGTAAGTCTATTGTTTTACGTATGCCTAACAGAGATACTACTACAGTTGAGAGAAGAAATACATATAAGGGTAAACAACTACTTTTTCTTGTCTCTCACTTAGTTGTCATCATCTTCTCCGTTTGCATCAAAACCATATAATTATATTAGCATAAAAAGAAAAGAGTAAGTGCACGTAAGATTAATTATGAAAGAAACAAAAAAGATCAAGATAAATGTATAGATATGCCAAGTATACATAAATACATAATTATAGATAGTTACAAAAAAGCAAGATGCAATAGAATTATTTGTTTCAATTTCAATTTATAGATTAAACTATGGAGGATTTAGGTATTTATAAGCGTATTATCTTTTTAACACAAAGGACAATTTTTTGTAAGTTTTTTATTTCCTGTATTGTATAAAGAAAAATCTTTAAAATAGTCAAATTTACACGATAAGCCTTCACTGTCACACAATATTGGAAAATCCACTGTTTTCTTTTTGTAAAACCCATGCATTTAGAGTAACCTCGAGTTGTAGTTGTTGCAATGAAAAACACTTCCCATGACTATGGGTAATCCAGGGCTTCGGTTTGTTGTATGTAGATGCTTGTTGTCATTTTTAGCCAATATGTACATAAATAAATCATTAAAAACTTTATAGAAAGTAATCAACCAGCAAGGCTATGCATGAGTTTGAACGTAAGAATTTGTTTAAGTCATAGCTAATTACTACTTAGCCATAGGTTTACATTCTTTTGAGCTTCTCTCATTTTCATAGTCATTTTCTCGTAGTCATGATACAGCATCAAACAATGTGATATGTTCTCTGTTTGACAAATTATCAGCTTTCTACATTGCATTTGAGAACTTTGAATGTAAATTGATCAAGTTAATTCGTTTTGAAAAAATATTTCAATTTAATCAAAATTATATTTTTGGATTTTTTTCATTTCTTTTATCTTTTTATTTACCAATGGAAAAATATTATTTTAAGAATATTATTTTGTTAATCAAAGAAAAAAACATAAAATATTAGGTTTAATAAAACAAAGACTGAACTAGATTATAATAGATAGGGTTTATTTTTCACACGTATTTACGTGTGAATATGAGCATAAATAAAAACGCTTGTTTATACAGACAGTTGATGACTATTGATTAGATACCATAATATACTATTCCTTGGTTCCGACTGTTGCGCCGAGATGAGCAACAGGAGTTTCCGAAATTGTGAACTGATCACCTGACAACCAACCTTGATTTTCACTATCGGCTTTCTTGCGTGGATCACTCGTTGGTGTCTCCTCACCAGTTCTATGAGCCTGAGCGATAATACTTGCTTGAGCTAACTTGCTATCTGTCAATAATAAATAGTGGAGTTATCAAAAAACAAATATCTCGTGAAATTTTACCTTCTTGTGCCGAACTCATGATTAGTCTCTTGATATTACTTGATTTAGTTGTTTATGAATATGATGATTAATAATCTCGAACGACTAATGATTGCGATTTTGTTTTAGTTTTTATACTGACGGTTATTCCTTTAGATAACATCGTTTAAATACTCCTAACAATTTCACGTTAGTAGAATGAAAAATGTGCACGCAATGCTCTCTATGAAACGGAAGATGTATATTTGTGTATATGTATACATTGATATTCTGCTGCATGATCAACAAGTCACAGATGTTGGGTAGAAGAAATGCCTTTTACTTATCTCGATATGTGCTATTTATGGAAAAAAAAAAGATTTTCTCGTTCTTTCACTGAAGGCTAGCTCGATTTAGCCAATTACGATGCACTATTACGTACGAAACGCTGCATACCAATACATTTTAGAGGCCATTTGTTTTTCTTTCTAGATCAAGCCAACGTCCATAATCAGTGACAGGATGATCTTGAGAATGATGAATCCTCTGATGTGCGTTGAAATATTATTGAAGCGTGCATATGCCTATATGGTGCAGATTTTGCCCGATTTCTTTA
>OENM01000222.1:101590-115474 GCA_900239745.1 Rotaria magnacalcarata
GGGGGGGGGAGAGGGGGAGAGAAAAAGGATATGTACTACTCCACTTCTTTTTTTATTGCAATCGGTGTAATGAACTCTCTCTCTCTCTCTCTCTCAACATCTTTTGTACACATGCCACTGTGAATGAAACTCAATGTCATAACATTTTGTCGTTTAACTGTACTTTAATATTATATTGAAGAAAAATTAACTTCATTTTTCGCTTTTCCAATTTATATACACTCGACTTCACTGTTTCGAACATATAACAGTATTTAAATGACTTTTGAATAGAAATCAATGATTGTACATGGTGAGCAAACACATCGGAGTCAACAGTGTAAAGAGCAACGAAACTTACAACAGCAGGGAATCTGTTTAATAAGAAGAGTATGAAACATTTGCACACGTTATGTGACACATCTATCGATGTGTTTTCTAGATCGATAATGATCTCTTTTCTTATGTGACTCTAGCACTTCATTAGAAAAGATGATGTTAGTGGTGGATCTAGTTTTTTTTTTCTTTTGTCAATGACTAAATATAAAAAGGAAATGAGAATGCCACTATTTAATTTAACACACATATATGCACTAATGCGGAATCGTGCCACGCAATGAGCGACATGACATCCGTAAGACGCTCATGCACATTCGATGATATATGATGATTATGAGTTTTAGTATGGTAAAGGTGTGTGCATGTGTGTACTTTGCGCGAGAACGAGCAAATTCCGTTTGACAAACGTTTCCGAACTGCGAACTGTCGTATCTTCTACTTATTTGACAGCGAAATGAAGTGTATGAGATGAAGGTATTAAAAGAGGAAATTGATAGTTTCCGCCAAAAGAATGGATATCAAAGTTGCATATGCCGCATTTACAATTTTTCATTTTTTTTTCTCTACTTTACTAAAGCTTTTATCTTTCTTTTTCAAATATGTAAATTAATCATATAAGATAAATAGTTTTTCATATGAACAATTTGCAATGATCACAAATAAATATCTTGTTATTTAGCTATAGCTATTCTAAACATTTGTTATTATCTAGCGTACGATAGGAAATACATTGAGCTATTTTTTTCTACACACCACTCTTCATATTAATGATGAAGATCATCATTTGATGACGAAATGTCTCTTATATATGTATATTTCTACTGAATAAATGTTGTCAAATATAGTCTTTCTCTTCTTTTCTTGTCATCATTTCCATTTAACTGACTGATTGGACTGAGTATAAGACGATGAAACATTGACGCGCATGTCGTGTAAGACCATAGTCTCTTGAGAGAGTAAGGCGAACACGGATTACCATGACAGTTCGATTGCTGATGAATGTTCTCGTGGGATAGAGAAAAGGAAAAGAGTTTGACTGAAGAACAACAGGCGATGAAGACGACAAGTGACATGCAACAATCTTTTTTCTATTGAGATGTATAAAAAATACACTATTGCCATTCGATACACATACACACATGTCGACACCAAATGGTTTATTCATGATTGCTTGCTTACTCTATTCTAAATGCAGATGAAAGAGATGGATAAAAAAAAAAGTACAAGAAAAAGGCGCAGATGATGATTATGATGATGATTTTCATTTTGTTTTCTTGCACGCATGTGCATAGACAACTATAAATGATTTTGTTTGATGAATAATAATAATAATGATAATCAATGAATATCATAAATTCTTTAAAGATTCAGAGGAGAATATTCTATACTGATTCCGGTTCCGTATATTTATCAACTATTATTGTAGTAGTAGTAGTAGTAGTACTATTTCAAAAAAGAATTTTAACTTTTTCTTATACAACTATTCAAAAACAAGATTATTAACTGTTTTTTAACTTCAATACAAAACATGTCTAACAGATAGTTAATACAACAAAAGAACATTCGTACATAAACAAATCGTTACTGACGATTATGGCTATAAAATAAATATTATATTCATTGTTCATTTCTTACTTTTCATTCAATTCTTATCAAGATATAGATTTTTCTGTGAAATATGATGTTGTTTCAAATGTATTATTCGAATTAACCCTGCGGTGATAGCGTTTAGTACGAGTAATAAACTAATATACTTCATTATTTTTAAATTCTCAAGTATTTTTATTTATTGATATTATTAAATAAAATCATTTCATTGATATATTTGTTTTTGTGGAAGACAATTTGGTCAAAATCGAAATACATAAACAAGCGACACTATTAAGATATATCTTTATTTGCTAACGAATACAAGCCAATGGCATTTCGTGAAACGAAGTCTTCTTACCCAAAAAATAAAATAAAAATATCATTAAAATTCGACTTTCGTTCAATTAATGATGTATGAATCTCGACAAACTTGGCAAGCGACATCATTCTGTAGGTCATTTAAGAATTTCTACATTACTTTATTATTATCATCGTAGATGATTGTACTGGTCGTGGACGACCAACAGGTTTTTGTGTCGAAAATAAATCACCGCATGTATCTCCACTAAAATTAACTCCATGTGAAGTATCACAAACGATCCATTCATGTGAATCTGTGCCCGAACTTGAACCACCATCTGTTCCTTTGTCAAGCGATGATTATGAAGAAGATTTAGAAGAAAATTATGAAAAACCAAATAATAATACTACGAATATATTTATTGAGAAGACAAAAGATGTTAAACAAGTTAAAAAAAAGCAAGAAAAGCATAATTTACCCGTAGTTAGCACAACAATTGAGTTACCACTTAAACGTGACGAAAAACAACGATTAACTCTTGTTTTATTACCATGTTTGCAATTTCTTGAGTCCTATAATTCACCAAGTGAAATTGTTGTTGATTATTGGCGTCGATATCATACAATCCGTGTATCATTTTCTCAAAAAGAAATTGGATTTATTTCAACTGCTGATCGTGCAGATCGAACACGATGTCGAGAAGATTATCGTTATTTAAAAAAATTAATTTATCCTCTTGAACAAAAGAAAGTTCATTTTGATCTAAATGTTGGTGCCGAATATCTCGAAGTCAAAGTGAGTATATATATATTCTATTGATTATCAATTATTTTTCTATTCAATCAAGGTATTTCTCTTTTCTGCATATTAGGAACCACCAGCTTCTCTAGATTCAATGTTATGGTGGATTCTTCGACATAAAAATGAAGTATTTATTGATAAAAAGTAAAGTTTGTGGAAAAATTCTTTTAAAAATTCTTTATTGTCTTAAAATCAAATTTAGATTTACTTTCGATTTTTTATCGTGGCGTGGAACATTACGTAAAATAATGTCGTCATTATTCGATTCAGTTCTTGACTGGCGCATAGGAATAATTCGTTGGAAAGGCTGCCATTTTCTGTCAGTTTTTCATACTGAAACTGAATTAAAAATTGAAAATGAACAAACACCAATTGAAAAGCGTATGCAATATTGGGGCCATAAATTTGAAGATTATATTACATCAGATAAACCTCCGATAATTCCATCGCCGAAAAAGATTTTCTCAACACTGAATAAAGCCACACTTGGTCGTCATATACTTCTGTATAGTTGTGAAATAGATGCATGTACAATGAATTCAAGATATAATGAAGAAGAAAAACAAGGCACCTACGTCGAAGTCAAAATTACCTATGCTAAACATTTACTTGATTTAAATACTGCTTCGTAAGTCTATTGAATATATATTTGAGAAATTTTTAAACTAAATTTTAAATTAAAACTTCTTCACATAAGTACGAACGACAATCTATCTCTGAGAATAATTAAAATTAGTCAAAACCTCCAGTGTAGCTGATAAAACAGTAATAATTTTACTATAGTTTGCTTCAGTATTCAATCGCAGACTAGTTAAATAATTTGATGATTATTTCAAATTACAAACTTTCTACGACTTTCTATCCTTGATGGAGATTTCTATGATGCATATTTGTAAACCATACAAATTCTTTTATTAGAAAGACCTATGAATATTGTGTTTGATCAACTCGAACATCTTGAATGCACAATGAAGCATTCGTTTAGTGGATATTTCTTTTTGATTGCTTATAGGTTTGAAATATGTACACACAAAGAAGAAATTCTTGTGTGGTCTAGTTTTTTTTTGTTACTGTTGTAGGATTACAAGAAATTCTACCCTGAACTCCCATTTTCAGTGCATTGCCAAAATCATAATTCACAGCGATTACTGTTGAATAGTAATCACTTTTGAAAGAAAAAAACTATGATCATTCCTATTAATCAATCTTTCAAAACAATTGTTTGATTTAAAATAGCAGAAAGAGTATTAGTAAAATTACATTCTTTCAATATGTATTCATAAACACATGGATTTTTCCATCGAGATAATATGAATCGTCGATAGAATATTCTATAGATTTTATTGATAAAATAGTATAAAAACTGCTATTTACGTGTTTGAACCGACAGACGTTTTTACACCTTGTCCGAACCGGAATATCTATCAACTATTTAAAAATATAATTAGTGCTTGTAATATCCAAACGATACAAATAATGTAGAGTAAATGTATTAAAGAGTCTTTGTAATGCAGTTACATAAGACAGAGTTATGTTGTTAAGTACAGTGGAATTAATCTGAATTTTCTTCAGAACTTATGGATGATATTTATTGAATGATGTTTGTAGAAGTTTAGATAATTCAAGAGATACCTACGCAGTTGTTGATCGATGGTGAAATCGATAGATAATATTAATATTCATCTATGATGAATGAATTATCATGCGGTCTTTTTAAGGTTGATCGCCTGTTTCGACTCATTGATATAAGTCTGATGCTGATTGATCTGGCTATGTTATATTGTTCTTGAATTCATCACAATTCTACCAGGAACTATAGAAGGAAAATAAAAATTTTTACAAATATAAACCTTATAAAAATTTGTTTACTGACTGATGTATTTATTTTTGCACCGATTATTTTGTTTTTTGAAAAATTTTTCTCTAATTTATTTTTAGATCTCGAAAATATGCAAAATGGTAAATAGAAAAAGGGCAAGGTCATCGCTATTAAATAGTACATTAAATATTTTAGGTGGCAACAATGTTATTTAGCTGGTATTAATCATATGTTACTTGGTTTTCGAAATGATTATGGTGTTGTTGAATGTTTACAACCACTTGGTGTAAAAGATATTGAAATGCGAGCCGTAACTTTATTTATGTGAACGAATAATTGAGAAAGTTGATCTTTTCGTTTTTGTAGAAAACATGGAGCGCAAGTTCGTTTATCTCATTTCTTGATGAATTCTGTTCGTTTGTTCGACGGACAATTACTAAAGATTGGTCACACGAAGAGAAGTAAATTATATTGTTGGTTTTTAAAGTCTCTTTCTACTAAATATCAATTTATTTATTAGCGATGTACATCTATTCTATTATTCTCCAAACGAGAAAAAGATCAAATGGCGCATCTCAAATGAAGAACAATATCAATTTCTGCCTGATTGGTTTATAAATGAGTTTTCTTGAAAAGTGAATGAATTGGATAAAAAAGCAAATTTTTTGTTTTCTTTTTCTAAGTTTTTTTTTGTTTTGTTTACATTAATATATTGGAAATAATTTGAAATTAATTAATAAAATTTTGAATAAACAAAATTAAAAACATCACCGAACAACTTCGCGCGTTATATTTGATATTGACCATGATATTTGTTCATCTTGTGTTTTGGTTATTGATAGTTCTTTCCATTTTTATTTTAATCAAATGTCACGAATATATAAATGCAATCATTGTCTTGCTCGGCGGATTATTCATTGAAAAACTTCATTTAACAAGTGTTTTATTTAATAATTCAACATATCATGTATTGATTAATTATTTTTATTGGCTTTTAGCGAACAACTGTTTGATTAGCATTGTTGGCATATTTATAGCTGTTTCAACATTTTCGACACTTATGGCAATGTTTAAACAATGGATCAAGATGGGGGTGCTTATAACTGTATTGTATTGGCTTGGTAGTTAAAAAAAAACAGAAAAGAAAAACATTCAAATGAGACCGAATCGTTTTTTTCTCTTTCTGAATAAAAAAAATAATATTATGTGTTTTCATATTATTCTTGTTTTGTGTTTATGATTGATTTTTGAATGCTGAAAAATGCTTCAAGACTACCATAGACAAACAAAAATCAAACCATTTGCACCAATACTAAAAGGTAAAGTATGATAACAGTTGCTTTATTTGTTTTACAAAATCTATTAACTAGATCGAAGTATAAAACGATGGAACAGCGAAATTTCTCTTCCAACAAATATATCACTTTTATCTATTTCAAAATCATCGATATATAGCCATGATGAGGACGATAAAATTGATACGAATCAAAATTTAAATGATATAGATTCATCAAGTTCTAGAGAAAGTTTTTCGCTTGTTAACGAATCAGAAGAATTGAAAGCGAAACATTCTACTATTGATACATATATTTTAAATAAACATTTACATGCAATACCGAGTACGATCAGTAATTTAGCGGACAATCATATTGATGAATCTATTTATGAGTTACTTGATGAAAGTAAATTATCGTATCGGTTTGATAATGAAGAATGTAATCCACGTTCAATTCGTCCGCCTTCATTTAGTCAGCATATAAAACAAATTATAGAATCGAGAAAAAAACCAAAACCAACACAATGTCGATCAGCCCGTATTCCTGTTCGAACAACTAAAGCTGAACAGTTGAAATTAGCTCGACAACAATCAGCTAGTTTAAGTATTTCTAATCTACCTAATGTACGTCCGTCTACAACTAAATCACAGCCAACACTATCGTCGAAATCTCGAATACAATCAGCAGCAATAATTTCCGCCAATCGTCTTTTACAGTTACAAGCTAATGATAGTAGTACTTCTTTTAGACAATCGGAATCAGCTCGATCGTGCAAAATAGCAATCGGTTCGAATGATCCTTTGCTTCTGTCATCCATGCTTGTTAGACAAATGCGACAAGATATTCAGAGTAATAGAGGTAAGCTTTTTTTTTAACCAAGAACTGAAATCATCGTTTTATTTTTCTTCATAAAATAAGCTACATATGAATGTAACTAAAAAAGTATTCCTTTACAATCATTTCTGGTAGTAACTGAGTAGTGTGAGAAAAGATTTTAGACACAGTTTATGCTTTTCAATAGCACTATAAAAGTATGTTTTCGATTTACGACTTCAAACCTTATTTAGAAAAACTTTAAAGAAGATCTAATTTGATTCTGATATAAAAACGTCAAGTCTAACGATATATATATATATATATATATATGCGACTATATGAATGAGTTCAAATGATTTTAGTCTGTCTACATGCAAAGTTTCAAGTCAAAATATTGCAAAGAGTTTTTATTGTGTTAGCGAAAGGAACGAAAACTTTCATTGTAAACTACCATCAAAGTAGTCCGTATTGACATCAATCAAACATTTATAATTGTTGTCTGTTTTTTATTATGAGAACATGAGATTATTGATTTTTTTTTAATTTGTAGTTCCATCTTATTCGAAACCATTAAATAGTGTTCTACTTCGTGAACAACCTCATCCACCACTTAGTAATCGATATAAAATGAGACGCATCCATGATTGGTTAAAAAGTGTGACATCATCAGATTATATTGAATATAATGAATATGCTTCGAATGAAACAATACGTGGAACAAATTTCAATGATAAAATGGATCTAGAATCGGATATCCTCGCTGATGAGAAAACGCTCAATAACATCGAAAGAACGTCCGATGAAGCTCATCGAGTATTACCATTATTTAAAACGGCAATTAATCGACACATGCAACAACGTAATTTATTATTAACTCGTATTGAATTAGACCTATATGTTATTTGACTTAATACTTGCTACGCCAACCACTGTTTTTAATTATGGAAAATATAATCAAGCGACCAACTACAACTAAAATTTTTTTTTTTCATACACACGGAGGTTAGACGAAATTCAATGTAAAAAATAAGTCCCTTCAGAAAAGCAAAAATGTCTCCCAATCAAAAAAAAAAGAACGAATATCTTCGCATTTTATTGTAGTTCAACACGCTTTCGTATACTTGTTGGACTTGTAGCTCGTGCCATATTTCGACTCACAGATTGCATTGTTTGAGCCATTTGTGATATATCATCCCAGCGTTGAGTTTGTATTAAATCTTCAAGAGACTTGAGACGATCGATTTCTTTAACACGATCTTCAAGTTCTTCAATTTCAATACGTAAACCATTCGATAAATCTTCTTCGTTTGCAAGCTAAATATTTAAGCAGAAGCCAAAAATAATATTTAGATGAAAAAGCAAGATTACACTTTACTTTTTGTTGTAATTCATTAATATGACCTGTTAAATGATCTTTTTCACGTTGAACAATATTTATTTCCTCTTGTAAACGTATATTACGTAATTCATATTCAGTTAATTCACGTTTAGCAGTATTTGCATTTTGAATTTCAATATTCAATTGTCTTTGTAATTGATGAAGCTAGAATTTAGAAATTAGATTTTCAAAAAAAAAGCATAGCATCATTCATACTTGTCCATCAAGGTCTTTACTTCTTGTTGCTTCAATATCTAATTTATTTTGTAAAGTTTCAATTGAATGAAGAAAACTTTGTTCTTTCTTTCTTAACACAGCCAATTCTTTGTCCTTCGATTGTAATGCATCAGTACGTTCCCGTACCGTATAACGCAGCTATAAAATATTAATACGAGTTAAATAAGAAACATATCCAATGTTTTACTTGATCTAAATCTCTTTCGTATTCTTTGGTTAAATTTTCTAATCGTGACACTTCTTTCATTAAAGCACTTTTTTCATCAGCCAGCTAAAAGCAAAACAGTAAATAAATCAATCATCAAGAATACAGATAAAAAAACAAAATCTTTTTACTTTATTACGAAGAAATTGTGCTTCATTATAAAGGGTATCATGCGATTTAAGTGCTTGCCGAAGAGTATTAAGTTCTTTCTAAAAAATTAAAAAGAAGAAACATCGAAATTAATTATTTAAAAACAGAAGAAAAAGCGAGCTATAAACCTCTAGTTCGGCAGCATGATCCTGTAAACGATCTCGTTCACGGCTAATTAATTCATGGTCGTTAAGGCTACGCTTTAAATTATTTGATTCTAATTTAAAATGACGAGCTTCATCATTTAAATCCTTATTTTGAATGATTTGTTTTTCAAGCTTAGAAAAGATGAAACAAAATCACAAGTAGAAATAAATAATTAAGAAAAATTTAAACCTGTTGTTCAAGTGCACGAATTTTTGTTCGGCTATTTTTTAACTCATCAGCTTCAACATGTGATCGATCACGAATCTGTCGTAATTCTTGATCGCGTAGTAATTTTTCTCGTTCAAATGTACTTTTAGCTTGCCGTAATAGATCCAATTCATCAAGTAAATTTTGTTTTTCCACATCAAATTTACCTAAGTTGAAAAGAAACAACAATAATAGTTAATTAATAATTTTAAAAATTTAAGATTTATTCTTACGACGAAGTTCGTCTAATGCTATTGTTAAACCATGTTTTTCACTTTCTATTTGATCGAATTGTGATGATGTTTGAATAAGACTTCGTTGTAAATCTAAACGGTCTTGTTCTATTTTATTTAAATGATCACTTTTTAATGACCGATCTAGTAGTGTTGAATTCTTGTTCAGTTGATCGCGCGTACACTGAGAGTTAAGGAAAAAATAATAATATATCTCCTATTTCCTACGATGGCAAAAAAAAAGAAAAGAAAACATAAGATTCAATTGAAAAGGATATAGATAGAGGCATTCTGTTTCCAAATAGTAGATTTGTTCTTGTAATTGTTTAATATATTCATCTTCAACACTTAGAGTAGTCGTTTTCGATAACGGCTGTTGTGCAATACGTGATCGACTAGTTTAAAAAACAAATAAATCAATTAAAATACGCCTTTCTGAATATGTATTAAATCAATCGCAATTATTGTAATCAAAATGACAAATCGTTAAGTGATCGATTGTTATCGTCTTCTTTTCCTTTTTCTTTTTCTTTTTCTTTCTATGCACTTGTCACATATCTGTGACGCTTTGTATCGAGAAAAAAAATGAACAGACTAACGGACAGTAATAAAACACAATAAAAATATTATGAAGAAGGCAGAATCATATTTTAAGTTACATTTCACCTTTCTTTAAATGAGAACATTTTCATTATTTCAATAAATTATTTATATATGATTGAACTTAACCTTGTATGAGCACTCCTTTAATCAATGGACAAACAATCAATCCTTGACATATTTAATTACATGCCTTGCCATTTTCAATATCTTTCATGAATATTGTACGAGGGCGAACAGTTTACAACAAGAGTCTTCGTCTTCTTCTCTATGCATGTTCACTAAAATGAAATCATTCATGTATTCTCATATCGAGGAGAGACACTATCAATGTACGCGTGAACGCATTCAACGTTGAGTCACGCTTGATTAGGTTTTTTCTTATCTTTTCTTTCACACCGATCTCAACTGTGATCAATTGTGTTCATTTGGTTCTTTTTCTCTTTTCAAAGGTTCACTATTTAACACAATATGGGCTCAATGCAAACAACTCATAATCATCGAAAACGTTATCGAGCTCCGTCGGCAACAAAATCAGTAGATAATAAATCAAAACATAGACGTGTTGATCGTTTTCGCACAACAATTCGTAGTATAACACTTCGAGCACTAGCTGCTCGAAATTATCATAATTCTGTTTCATCATCGAACAATTCAACTATAAATAATAGTTCATTTACCTCACCACATACGATTACAAGCATTACTTCAAATACGGATACAGATTCTTATTTGAGTGATTTTGATTATCGAAAATTATCGACATTAACTGGTTTATCAGAATGGAAAGTAAATGAATTACATAGAGAATTTCTAATTCTCTCAAATAACGGTCAATTATCTTACGAACGTTACAAAGGACTACTTGAAGCTGTACCAGAACAACGTTCACCAGCACAACTTGATAAATTAGCAAGACAAACATTTGCATCGTTTGATAAAGACGGAAATAATTATTTAGATTTTGCAGAATTTATTGCTGCTTATATAGCCATGGAAAAGAATGAACTTGATCTATACGATACATCGTTCACCAAACAATCACCATTGTCACCGATAAATTCGACAATTCCTTCCCTTACACGGCCAACAACAAAATATTATTCTCCAAATAGAACTATGGCTAATACATCACCTCATACAGCATATCTTCCAACTAATTATACATCCTATCATCCCGAATCATCACAACAATATCTCTATGTTTCTCCGCAATATACAGTTAGACAAAACACACGAATTTAACTATTTAGTTGTCTCTTTTTTTAAATCTTTACTTGAGAGTATTTTGTTTTCCACTGGTCGATCGAATCGAAGTATTTTTTGTTCGTTGCCATGCTTGAGAATTTGTCAATGGTGCCGTGCATACCGCACATTTTTCCATCATTAATGTAGACATCTTAAAAATCAAAGAGACATATTTTCAAAGAGATAAAGCATTTTTTCTTTGTTTATTCAAAGATATGAAATAAAAAATAACCTCAACTTAATATATGCATTCATTACCAAAATGTTTTGCTTTTAATTCTCCTTGGCAATCCTCATTGAAGTACAAAAAAGGGAACAGAACACGAGAAGAATGTCGCTGTAAGTCTCTAGTTATTTATATTTGGCCGTATTTTTAACCGATAAGAAATAAAACTGTTTTTATTGTGAACGTATTTGACAAGTCGCTTAATTTCTATTTTCATTTGATATCAAAAGCAAAACATGACACAATCTTCAGAGTCAATGGGTAAATAATTTCTAATTAGATATCAAAATCTATTCTCAATCGATATCTTTGTTTTTTTTGCTTCATTATTATTTAGATTACTTGTTTAAATTTCTCATTATCGGAAGTGCATCTACTGGAAAATCTTGTATATTGCATCAATTTTTGGAAAATAAATGTAAAATATATGTTGTGGTCAAAATTCAAATCCAGTCAAATTTTAAATTTGCTGAGGCAGAATTCAAATTAGAATTTTGTCCAACAAAATCCCAGTCAAAATTCTAATTTCGAGGGCGTAGGTGTGGGTGTGGGTGTTGATGGAGAGATTCACACCCGCACCTACGCCCTCGAAATTAGAATTTTTTTAGTCAGAATCAAAATTAGAATTTTGACTGGGATTATATTGGGCAAAATTCTAATTTGAACTCTGTCTGGGCAAATTTTAAATTTGACTGGATTTGAATTTTGACCACAACATATACATTTTCTATTCGGATAATATTTAATTGATTAATTATAGTTAAAATTGATAGTACACATACAATTGGTGCTGAATTTGGTTCAAAAATGCTAAATGTTGGAGATACAACAGTAAAACTTCAAATTTGGGATGTATGTCAATTGCTGTCATTGAGTTTCTTCTTGTTTTTATTTTGTTGTTGACACTTCTTTTTATCTATTCAGACTGCTGGACAAGAAAGATTTCGATCGGTAACACGTAGTTATTATCGTGGTGCATCCGGTGCTTTACTCGTTTATGATATTGCATGGTAAAAAATAAACTAAGAAATTCTATTTTAGTTTTAATTCATGTTTTTTTAAAATACTTATGAAATTTCAGTCGAGAAAGTTATAATGCAATAACAAATTGGTTATCGGATTTACGTACATTGGCTAGTCCAAATATTGTAATTATTCTATGTGGAAATAAAAAGGATTTAGAAGATGAGCGTCAAGTAACATATCTTGAAGCAAGTCGTTTTGCACAAGAACATGGTAACAAAATATATTTTTCAAAAATGTTAATTTTTTTAAACGTTTTATTCTAGAATTAATGTTTCTTGAAACGTCTGCATTGAAAAATGAAAATATAACTGAATGTTTCATTCAATGTGCTCGCATTATTCTTCGAAGAATTGAATCAGGTTATTTCGTATCTTTGTGCTTATATAAATATATCTAAATTTTGATTCTCTTATATAATTTGTAGGTAGTATTGATCCATTTCGAATGTATTCAGGTATTCAATGTAATCGTTCGATTGCTGCTCATCAAAATGAAACTGTGTCTAATAATACATTACAAAAATCAACAAAAAATTGTGCATTATGTCAAACATAATTTTATCTATATCTATCAGTTTTGCATTCTATCTATTTTTATTTTCTTCATTCCCATATCGTCTAAATCGATTCGATACCACCGAAAACATTCCTTCATATTTTAAAATCCTGATAATTTTGTATTGTTTTTTTGTTGGCATTCCGATTCACACTATAGCTGCTGCTGCTGCTACTACTATTACTAGTGCTTGTATTTTAATTCATGTAAGCGTATGAAATAAGGCTTCATAAAAATAAATGATATATATTTTATGATTAATGATTCTTGCTCTATTTATTAATCGTTTCAATAGTATCGACTCGATACTGTCGAGGATGCATGTAGTCAGGGGCTGCGGAAGCGGGGGGTGTGGGGTAGTGCAAACTCCCCTCCCAATAATTGAAAATTTTCAATTTTTTCCGTCAACAAGGGTAAATTTTCTGTGCTTTTTTCGCTTTTTTTGCTAAACTTTGTTGAAAATACCCTTTTACATCCACCCCGCCCCCAATCTTAGGTCCTTCGCGCGGCCCCAGCGCGTAGTATTGTGATTATTAAAATGATCTATGCTCAATCTGTCATCTATAAGTTATATGCCGAAGCAAATAATATGAGCTTGAAATTATTTTACATTTAGTAACAAAAACGGTAGTGATGCATTTTGTTTCGACTCTAAGAATCATAAATTGACGACATCTACAGATTAAGAAAAATGTTTCTCATCGAACTAAACTAATTTTTATGTCTGTAGTGTAGTTTAATTAGAAAGAA